>JAHWFP010048151.1:135549-151294 GCA_023313725.1 Lithobius niger | reverse complement strand
TGTGGGGTGGGGGGGGGGAGAAAATAAACTTCAACGCACAATGGATTTTATGAAATAACTAAAAGCTGTCCTGATTGATCCAGATGACCGACTGGCATCATTCGATGTTAGGCAGAGTTGGACTGACATACCACACAGTTGGACTGACATATATGAAAAGCGTCACTGAGCACCTCAACCGAATTTTGAAGAGTATGAGTAACACTAAAACAGCTATATACCTCAAAAAGAAGGAGAGAATCAAACTCATGGAGGAGGAAAGGGAAGCCTCTGAAGATGGGTACAAAACCCCTGAGAAAGATACTATACTTGAAAGGAGCGTGGATCATAGGGTCCACGACCTCATCTCAGCCATTTACACCCTTGACACCAGAAACGGCATTGCAAACCACAACCAAGCAACCCAGCACTCGATCTACTGAAACGACACAGCTATACAATGATTGACTGAAATTCCAAAAGTGACCATCAAAGTCCTCAAAAGCCAAGGAGAGAACATGAACTCCAGCATACTTCTCCTTTTCTTTCCCATTTAATCCATCCAAAACTTCCGTTCTCACTACTTACCAAGTGGCGTTACTCACTCCACTCCAGCCCCGGACACGAACATTAATATCAGTGGCCGAATTTTATGAGAACGCCACTATCAATCCAATGTGATACAAATAGAGGTTTCAAAGAGTAGAACTGGCTGACAAAGACAGACAACGTAACCACCCTGCACATCTGTGTGCTAGAGTCTGTTGAAAAATTCTAAAATGTTAACTATTTTTAGTTTTTGAAGTACAGTTTTCCTCGTAAATCACTATCTGAAACAACACCTACATAGGTGAAAGAACCAGCCAAGGTTCAACCAATCAAAGTAATGATATCAGAAAAAATGGCTGCCACCAAGTTGCTAAATTAATTGCCAAGCTAATACCACTCACTATTCAATCAAAGATTTAATGAAAAACCTGAACAAGTGTTTCATTGAACGTGTGTTGTAATATCGGCGGGATTGCCTTGACAACTAATGTAGCAACTTGGTGGCAACAATCTTTGTTTTAATATCACTATTTAGATTGGCTGAAACTTAGCAGGTTCTTTCACCCTTGTGGGGTTTGATTCAAATATCACTTCTTTTGTAGTTTATTTTATTGGTGGCATCTTATTTTGTGAGTAGAAAACCATAAAAGGTACCTATTGGTGATGCTAATAGGGTGTTGAATACCAAATTTCATTCGTATCTGCAGCATAAATTATTCTATATGAGGGAAATTAGTCATAACCAGTTTATAGTAGTCAGTATCAGAAACAAAACACACAAGGCTGAAAGAACCCTCCAACTGTCAGCCAAACAAAGTCGTGATATCAGAACAAAAATGGCTGCCACCAAGTTGTTACGTGGTGCACCAACCGTAACTATTAGAGAAAGGCAGGCAAATGGAAAACACAAAAGGATTCGTTAACGACTTACATTCGTTTCATGTGCAAAAAATGCTTGGGGGAATTCACCCAACATGGCGATCAAACCAGGTATTTACGGGAATCCAAATGTGAAACCTAAAATCGCCGCTACATCTGAAACTGTTTATACATAACTAAAGCATACAGCAGACGATGTGTTTACATTGCAACACGGAACAATACAATGGCTTCGTATATTAATTTCAAGATTCCTTGGTTGCTATGGAAACTTCGGATTTTAAGCCTATTCACAGGTCTGTTTGGCAGACTGTGAGCAGCGCTATTCACAAATAAACTCTCAATCCAGCGTTACAAGAAAGAATAGGCTTAACCTCGAACGCAGTATACCTAATTTATCTGCTGTTATCGCTAAAAAATCGGCCTAAAAGTTCTGAACGCTTTAGAATTATTTAAATACTATCGTCACATCCAGGCTAACACCGTTTGATCTGCAATTGTTACAGTTACAACTTTAAAAAAATTAGCGTTCGTAGATGAAGTATTATGTGCTAGAGGTATGCGCTTCAACATTGTCGTAGGAGGCGGCATAGTAAACTGCAGACGGCCGGGGTTGTATTGAATTTTTTTTGATTATTGTAAAGTACTCTCGTTACGGATGATTGTTTGGCTTTTAGTTAAATGCTTTATTATTAATATTTTAACTCTAGGAAAGATACTGTGAAATAATCATAAATAATACGGGCATTATTGGTGATGGCACGCACTTTGCTAGCTTAACCACGGCGGCTAACGTTGCATTTTAACGTTAGATAGCGGCGATGGTAGAAAAGGCTGCAAATAAAGAAACAGAAACTAAATGTGGGAGCAAACGAATGCGTCTTAAAATTAATATGAAACGTAGCTTAGACCAAATTTTTAAAAAATACCCAAAAAATTTTTGCCCAAGGTTCCACCCCCGCTACGTCACAAAACTTGAGTAGAGCATTGAAACAAAGTTTTTTGCTGTTCCGTAGCCGTTCAATATGTTGGAGGTTAGGCTGTAAACGGTTAAGTCATTTGAAGCAAACTGCTTGCGTGGAAAAACGGGTGCTGAATGGTATGAGACGTCTTAAGAAGAGAAGTATAGTTTTTTAACTGGAGGGGCATCCCGGGGATTAAAACCGGGAAACCTCCAGTCAGTAGAGGGGGGGGGGGGTCGATGTAAGGTCTAGAACAGGTCTGTAGCATATCTCGTATCCTATTAAGAAGTAGGTAGCCTCTTTCACTAATCTACCTGGATCTGACTGGTCAGACCATTTGCACTTGTCCCCTTTCCAATTACTGAGTAGAACATGTGTCATAGTGACCTGCTATTCCGCTCTTTAATGCAAAGTATTCTACATTTAGGGAAAAATAACCATAACCAAACTTATTACTAGGGAAATAGTGCTCTGTACTCTGTAAACTGTGCAACGGACCTCGACATTTTGATAAGTGACCACATCAACTTTTCTACCCATTTAAATGCCGTTATTTCAAAAGCACACACTCTCTCCTTGATCGATTATACTATCACATCTCGTCATCAGTAAATTTATTTTTAAACTCTATTTAGCAATGGTATGACCTATCCTTCAACATTCTGTTAACTTTTGATATCCCTTATTTAAAAAAAAAAGATTTGGTGGCTCTCAAAAATGGTCAACGTCGTTTTTCAAAACGGGTAAAAAACTTAAAGAAGTTAACTAATGAGCAACGCCATCTCACCTTAAAATTCCATCCACCTGGTGGGGGGGGGGGGGAGATTTATTCGTGGTGGAATCATTATATTATTCAAAATCTCGTATTTAACTATGGTGAACCAGTACTAAAACGAAAATTCCAACTGGACCATTACAGTGCAATGCTGGGCCAGTCCGTTAAACTAGAATTTACGTACTATGCAGACGAATGGGCCACGAGTACTTTCTTTTCTCGACTACACTCAATCTGCAATGGATTGCCTGTGTCTGTGGTCACAAAGGCCAAATAATTCTAAACCACGTGACATCACTGCCTCCTGTTACCACTCTACTTCCGGGCGCCCATCCTGTAAGATGGTGTATCATTTGGTATGTTTTATATTTTTAAAATATTTTAAAGTTTTAGGCCTGACCATGCCTGAATGGTTTGCTTTTTTAGACTTGGTGACTCGGCAGATACTGCCATGAATTTTTAAAATGTTTTAGTGTTTATTTTAACCTGAAGACGGGAGGTTGTCCTCTCGAAACGTAGTGTTGTTATTTTTGTGCACGATACTGGCTGTTAATTTATTTTATCTGTGGTCACGGCCTCCTCCATAAATAGCTTAAAAACAAATTTAACACTCACATATCAAATATATCCTCCCAACTTCTGCTGTTTCACCATACTTAAAATGTGCATAATTTTTCACATTGTACTTTTTGTAAGGAACTATTGTTTCTGCACCATTTTCTAATTACGGTGCTAGGATTATGTACAACCTATTCTCTCGGATAACATAATATGGTATAACCTAATTACCTTGTGGATTAAATCCTTGGGTATAGTACATTTCGAAATAACAGAGGTGTTTGCCCAGACACCCGAACTAAGGGGCGTTGAGTAGAGAGTTTTTTTTTTTTTTAATTTGTGTTGCTTTTCTCAATTGTGTGCACCATATCTGAAGTGATGGCATTGATGTACTTACTGCAGCGAGTGAATTTTACTTGGTCAATTTTTCTTTGAAAACTACATTTTTCGTGAAGACTGAACGTACATCTGTTACTAATTTTCCTTGATGCGAGCCATGAACCCCGTCAACAATGACTCGTTATACTATCACAATAATGTCTTGGTAACTAACAATGCTAATCATTGTTGTACAAATATGTTTGACGATAGTTCGGCAACAATGTGCTAACACTGCCTTTTATTGCAACAATGGTGCAGAGGTGTTTGCCCAGATCCTCATTTGCACAGATACTCAAATGCTCCTCTTCATCACTTTCCCTGCTAGCAAATTATGATGTAAGATATCAGCTAATTCATATACGTTCAAAATTTGAAAGAGATAGAATTTTAAAAATTGGCTGAAAGGGTTATATTAGAAACACAGTCCATTCAGGAATCAGAACAATTTCAATGTGTGTAGCACTATTGCTGCAAAGAACAAAACTTGAAAATATTCTAACTTGCTTTCAGTAACTTCAAAATTCAAAACTCACGTTTTGAATCCAGAAATGGAGTTTGGATCCAGATGATTGGTCCCTATACTGACATTTTTTTTAAAGATCTACTTGAAAAAAGTTTGGGCTTAGCAAAATTCTACTGTATACGTTTTTTTGTGGCCTACCTGTACTACAGTGTAATGCATCATACCTCACTATTTTTATTGCGTCATATATCACGAGTTTTTATTTATATACAAAAGTTAAAACATAGTTGACATAGTTTATATAGTTTATATCTAATGATTCGCTTAGTCTGGGTAATTGCAACTCATTTCTAGAATAAGAAGAAGAAGACGGGCTTTATTTAAAACATAATTAAAACAAAATACATTGATAGTGGGTTGAAGACCAAGGTCTTTTACGAGCCCAGTACAAAAATAAATTGAATAAATGTCTACAATGAAATAATAATAATAATGAAAAAATACATACATAATAGTTAATTGCACAATAGTGCAATCACACATAGGCGAATGTTAAAAAATTAAAGAAAATTACTTAACAAATTTTTTGTAAAATAGAAAAAATTGGAAAAAAATATAAAACTATGCAAAGCACTGAAAAAGAAAAAAAAACAGAACACACCTAAAAAAATGACGTTAAACAATGTAAAAAAAACAATCTAAATACAGCATAAACGTTACAATTAGATAAGTAAAAGGAGAAAAATGGAATTTAATTTTCAGTTTAGTAATGTGGCATTGATAAGGCAGTGTTTAAAATAATTTTTTTTACACTATGGGCACTTGAGCTCTGGATTATGTCAGGAGGAATGGCATTCCAGATGGTGGATACTTGACCAACCAAAGACATCTTGCTGCTAGTAGTTCTACTAAAGGTCTGGTGACATTTTAGCATGGATAGCCATGAACGTTAAAATTGAACTTTACAAGATTGTGTCTGTTTTTATAAATATAGACACCACTTCGGTAAGTGATAAGATCATGGATAGGAAGAATGTTCAGTTTAAAGAAAAGTGGGAGACTATGGTTTTTTGAAGGTAGATGCAAAATGATTCGGACAGCTTCCTTTTGAAGTTTTAATAGTCGTAATTTATTAGTTTTTGACGTGTTCATCAAGACAAGTGTACAATAATTTAGATATGGATGAATAATAGCATGATACAGTTGGGTAAGACATTTAGTAGGTAGCTCGTCTCTTAGTTTATGTAAGATACCAACGGCTTTAGAAATTTTGTTGGACATGAAGTTGATGTGGGGATTTTAATTAAGATGTGGGTCAAGTTTTATCCCTAAAAAGGTAATGTTTGAGACCTCCTTTAATATGCATTTATTTATTACTAAATTAGGCACGTGGTTGCAAAATTTTTGTCGAATTCTAAAAATCATAAATTTGACTTTTCGATGTTGAGTGACAATCTATTCGAATTAAACCAATCAGAAATTTTATTAAGTTCAGTATTTATGGTTTTCTCAAGATTTTTTAAATCTTTGCCTGAGAGATATAAAGTAGTGTCATCCGCAAAAAGAATTGCTAGCAAATTGGAAACAGCTGGCAACTCATTAACATAGATAAGAACAATAATGGTCCAAGGATTGATCCTTGAGGAACTCCACAATTAATAGGTTGTCTTGTAGAAGAGCTGGCTTCGATTTGGACATATTGATTTCTATTTTCAAGGTAACTTTCAAACCAGTTATTTGTAACCCCTCTAATACCATAATGATTCAGTTCATGCAACAGACGGTTGTGGGTTACTGTATCAAAAGCCTTTCGCAAGTCAATAAAGATGGTAACAGTATAAAGATTCTCTTCAAAAGCATTAACAACATCCTGAACGAATTTGAGTATTGCCCCTTCAGTACTTCTTCCAGGTCGAAATCCATATTGACTGTTAGTAAGAATATCATTTTTGTCAAGATAGGAGTAGAGGCGCTTAAACACAACCTTTTCAAGAATTTTTGAGATCACAGGTAAAACAGAAATAGGTCTATAGTTGTTTAGATCATTTTGGCTTCCACCTTTATGAATCGGTATAACTTTTGCTGTTTTAAGGTCATCAGGAAACTGCCTTTCAGCTAAACTTAATTAATTAATAATAATTTCAACAAGAGAAGGAATAATCTGTGGAGCAACTTGTTTGATAATATCAGTTGTAATCTGATCATGACCAGCTGATTTACAATTAGCTTAGGTATTGATAATAGAAGCTAACTCAGGACCGGTACAAGGACACATGAAAAACGAATTGCTGCTGGGCTGCGAATACATATCTGTGACAGTTTTATTAGGATCAGGGATAGCTTTCTCCAGATTACCACCTATGGAAGTAAAATAATCATTGAACTCCTCTGAAATGTTAGAGGGATTTGTAATTGATTCATTGTTTGTAGATCGAGTCTTAACCGAAGAGTTGAATTTATTTTAGCCATGAGAGTGTTAATAATTTTCCATGTGTCTCTGATGCTTTGGTTTACAACTTTAAGTTTATTATCAATATATAATTTTTTTGCTTGTCGTATAATTTGTAAATTACTCTGTTAAATGACTTGTAACGTTCTTCATCTTCTGTCGATCTGGTTCTAAGGAAGTCCTTGTACAACTTAGCTTTTGTTTTAGAAGATTTAATGATGGCTGGGGTATTCCAGGGATTAGTTGTGTGTTTATTGTTTTTATGTACAGTCCGGAGAGGGAAACAGTATTCAAATAAGGACTTAAAAGTACTGGCAAAATGCCTGTACACTACATTAACATTAGTTTTTGTATCTGGCAGAAGTTTGTGCGAAGTAAGTGCTTGCCTGAATTTTTGAATGGACTGTGGATTGATGTTTCTAATTTTAAAGTCAATTGATTAAGGCGAAGGACAAGCCGTCACTTTCTTAAAGAAAGTAATGTGAATCGTGATCAAATGATCAGAAATTGGCTCAGTCAATACTGAAGCAATATAGGGTTTGTATGGTTGTTGCAGAAAATATTATCAATAAGCGTAGCAGACGTCTTAGTAATTCGTGTAGGAACTGTAATGGTAAGAATTAATCCGGTACTTCGAATTAAATCAAGCCAGTCAGAAATGCTAGCGTCTTTCTGATAACTAAGTAAATCAAGATTAAAGTCACCAACAAAGTAAAGTATATCTTTGGAATGACGTATTTTATCAAGCATAGAAGACACACTTTTGCTAAATTCATCATAATTGGTGTTAGGTTGTCTGTAAATGACTCCAATTACGATATTCTTCTCATTAGCATGACGAATTTGTATAAAGAGTGATTGCTCAATATACCGATTAATTACTGAGTAGGCTAATGCAACCAACGCAAGTGAACAACAACAATATTTTAACAAGTAATTAAACTACAAATAAATTAGTTTACTTCAACTAACCTAAAAATAGAAGGGAAAAAATAGGGATAATCTTAAAGGAAAAATCTTCGAGATTACGGTAGTGAAGGCGCAGGACATGACAGAAAACAAAAAAAATAATAATAAAATAAAACTGAAACAACAGATATATAATGGGAATATTATAAAAAATACTACTGCAGGGGGAAAAAGCTGACTAGCATGGTTGCATTATTAGGAATTATGATCAGCCATAGACTGAATGTTGATCTTTCTTCGTGTTGAATTTGTGGTCATCACCCGTCCATCAGTAGTCCACACTTTTTAAATACGTATTTATTTTCTGCAGCCTTCAAAAGTGATAGACGTTGCTCAGTTAGGTCTTCTCGTATCACAATTTTAGTTCCTTTCAGTTTAGACCTTCTTTTAATGACAAGCTGGCGCTTCCTGTATGTTGCAAATTGCACAATAATCGGACGTTTGCCTTCGGGGGTTTGTTTTCCAACCCTGTGGCAGCGATCAATATCGTCCAACTTAAAATCCTGAAGTTCTAATTTTTGCTGAAACAACTGAAGGACCCGGACATCAATGTTTTCGTTTTCCATTTCTGGCACACCAAAAATCCGCACGTTATTACGTCATTGGTATTGCTCCAAATCCGACATTTGCCCCAACAATTGGCTTTCTAGTTCCCTAATTCTCTTTTCCTAAGTTTTAACAGAAGCTTCAAGCTGTGTCACTTTCTCAATATTGAACGAGTTAGTTTTTTCAAATTCATTCATAACTACTTTTGTCACTGATTCCACAATCGTCTCAACAATTAGCTGCACAAAATCTTTCGATTCGAGAGCCTCGGCAAGCGCTTGCTGGACCAGCTGTTGTAAGGACTGCTTATCAAGATTAGCTTGTAGTGGGGCTGCTGGCGTTGGGTTCGCCGAATCCCCCGGGAGAGATGGAGTTTTCCCGTTGGCGGGACAGGTGGGCGTGTTCTTGTTGCCTTTGGAAGAGGGAAGCTTCTCCTGTACCCCTTGCTCACTAACCCTATTTGGGGTCGTGTGTACATTTTTGTTTTTCCCAGTCATGTTTTTTCCAGTCATGTTATACGATTAGGCCACGCAGAGAATCGGGTAAATAAATCACTGTTGAATCACTTTCGGTAGATCACTGCAATTGGTAGCTACTTACATTTGTCGTCTTCTGCTTTAATTTGCAATACTTTCCTTCATGATCCCTCACTACCGATTTGTTGTAGAGCTTACAGCCGAGGCGTCACCACGCCAGACGCCATCTTGTACAACATCTTCTAGAACACTCCTTCCACAAAAAAGAGAACATACGCCTTCACCCAACAACAATGAATAAGCATAGTTTTCTTAACTAGTTCACACGTGTAGTGCAGGCAGTTATTGTTAGCCACGTGTGGATGGCTCTCGTCAATTTTAAATATTTCTTTAACAAACTTGTTAGCTTTCTTTCTTTCAATTTGTTCATTTTATACGGTGACGAACAGAAAGTTGCATTCTTCATGGAGTAGGTTCTCCAAAATTACTGCACATTGTGACAAACTGGATGAAACCTTTGTTGGGGTTTAGAAGATGTCCTTACTACTACGTGCAGCACAGCATTCTTAAATTCGTTTAGGAATAAGCCAACTTTCCATTTCAAAACAGCTGATTAGTTGAAATTGGTAGATGGTTTTAGTAATTTATTGTCATACAATATAGGGCTTTATTGTGTAAAAGTCAGTGAGCGTTTATCAATTATTGCTATTAAACATAATCATGGCACTGGTTGTGGCAGCAGTCACCAGTTATAGATGATGTTCATAAAAGTACAACTGTAACATGTAAGAACGCTTACTATAACAATCTGCAGATGACGTATACTTTTCAGTTTTGTATCACTATTTCTTCGTTTTAATATATCACACCATTTTCACAATTCTTCAAAACAATTTTTTTCTTTTGTAGTAACCATTGTAATTTCTTTGTACTTTCACACAAGAGAGCGAAAGCGAATTCAAAGCGACTACGGCAATAAACCAATCCATTTTTTTTCTTTGGTGTGCTAATACATGCTTAGGTAATTCCGGGCCCAAAATGAAGACGGATAATTGTTTTTTTTTCCTTCTTTAGTGCGTTTTGCCTTTTGTTCGCATATCAATCGTGTTTTTTTTTCATTTTCCCTTTTTTTTACCACTTGTAAATTTTTCCATTTTTACACCGGCAGCTTGCCGCGCTCCCAGCCGAAGCCATGGCACCAGAAGGAGAGAGGGACAATTTTGCTAGGTAATTCCAACCTAAAATTCCTAGGATCTTATACATGCCACAATCGACATGAGCACAAGGAATCACAGGGCCCTACTCTTCCCGAAAATACCAGGGGTGGCTGAGGTCAGGATCGAACACAGGACCTCTTGCACATGAAATGCTTGTACATGAAATGATCGTGCTAACCATTAGGCTACCTTGCTACATACACACCAGCAGCATAACTGTAATCAGCACTCGCTAAATGCCACGCAGGTTCTAGACAGAACAATTCTTTGTACTTAAACAGCCTCCTGTAGCAGCAACCACAGGCTACTATTAGTTTCATAAACTGAAATTGATGACATATGGACATATCTAATGTGGCCAATTAAACTTGCATTAACAACTATTATTATAACAAAACAAGTAATTTTTATTATGAGGTAAGTTTCATTTAAGCTTATAAAAGTTTTAACAATTGGCCATTCAAAATAATTAAATAAGTGCTGTTGACACTCACAGAGGTTTTTCTTAATGAAGGTAAGTTTCTTAATTTTTGTCAGGTTTCAGCATAAAAAAAATAGTTAATCTGCACGAATTACCTGCAAATTTAGTTTCTGTATTGAATTCTGTGGTAATCGTTCAACCTTCCTGCAGCAGGAACCATGCATAGACCATAATCATCGAACCAAAGACCTTGGAATAGTAGTAGTCTAGTCTTGAACTGGAATCCGACAAACAGAAGCTTGCGTTCAAGGTCCATTGGCCCCAGCATCGCGTGCCAAACCAGACGTGAGACGCGCTGCTCGGCTCGGTTAAATGGACGTCATTGCTCGATGTACCGAGCATTGCCGATCATGCTCTGCTCGCCAAGAATCGGCCCGGCAGCTCGGTATTGGTACAGCCTGAGTTTGTATGCATATGTGCTAAATTGCAGAAAATAACCAGAACATCGTGAATGCAAGTTACTAACTACTAAATTAAAAAAAAATAAAAGCGTATTTCTATGAGTTTTAACTTTGAGTCAGTAATTTGGAGTAATATAATGGGTAATGAGTTGTTGCTTTCTGTTTAGAATAGATGCCAGCTTCAGGATGTAGAACCATCATAACAAAAATATTACTACTGTGAATGGATTTTACCTTAAAGTTTCTTTCAGTATGTTTCATTTTTTTTAAATTATGTATTTTTATTTCTTTTTCAGTCCGTAGTGGTTTATATTACTGATACAGTGCATGGTTGACTTTAAATTAACTAGCGGAGTCGCTCGCTTCGCTCGCTCATTCCGCGTCGCCTCGCTGCGCTCGAGGAGATTTCTTGCTCTAACACTTTTGATACAGACAGACCTTCCACATAAAAAACGACCAAGCAAATTATAAGAGGGTACTATGCGATATCTGTTATCTCGAGAGAATGTCAATATTATTTTTTTACGTCCAAGGAATCAAGCAATTTACAGTCCGGTGCCAAGTGGGATCCCGTGCAATTTTCGTGGGAGAAACATGCCACCTATGGCAAAGTGGTAGTATGGTCACAGGCTTTCAGAAAATCTTTGGTTTCAGCCCCGCATTTCTAGCAGGGGGGCGTGGGGGGGATTAAATACCCCTCCTTAAAATAGAACCAAGTAGCAAAATTAGTGAACCCCCATCATGTTTGATGAAATGAAAGGTGTTGGTCCACAGATTATTAATAAAGTACAACATTTGACCTTCGACCTCATTTGACCCAAATAAAGGTCAAAAAGGTCAAAAATTACAAATTTTTCCACGAATTTGACTAAATTATTAAATTTGTATGGTCTGTTGTCATGTTTGGTACCAAACGAATGGTGTCGGTCAGAAGACCATTAATTAATTATAATATTTGACTTTTGACCCCATTTGACCTTAATACAGGTAAATAGAAGGTCAACATTTTAAGTTTTTTTCCCAAATTTAACAGAACTAGTGAATATTTACTATGATATCTTGTATAGTATCAAATGAAAGCTGTTGACCTGTGGATCATTATAAATTTAGCTTTGACCTCATTTGACCCACTTTACTGACGACTTTTAAACATTCACAAGTAATTACGTATCATGTTATAGGTAATGGCAAAACAGCCTTTGGCTTATACACCAGCAAAGCAATTGTAGATGCATAGATGCGATTTGCAAGATATTCTTTTATGACCAGGAGAGCTATACATCTTAATGGCAGTTCTTCAAGCAGTAGGATCCTATATTGAAAACAGTGGTATAGACAACAGTTTGGTAGAGGTAGAATTATATAGTCACCAGACAGTACAGAAAATATTGCAAGGACACCACGTCAGAAGAGCTATTCAAGCTCATCTAACCGTATTAGAGGTTCTCTCTACATGTTCTGGTTCATGCATTTTCGAAAAAATATCCATGTATCAAAGTATGCGTTGAAGATAAAGCTTTTCGTTTAAATAAGGCATGTGCGGCAAGAGACGTGAAAAACATTCCACTTATTTACGTGTCGAATATTTTAAAGGCAGAATATGTGATTAAAGCTTTTTAAGAATTCGAATCTTCTGATGCCACTAATCCAATCTCAGTTGCGCTTTTGCAATTCATGCAGATGGTGGTTGATCTTTGGGATTTTATTAGAAGTGTGCGATCTGGGATTTGCGCCTTACTTCACTTAAGGAATTGGCAAAGTATTTCTTTACTCATGACAAGCGAAACTACGCAAGAATCCTTGCAATTTATTTAGCTGAAATGAATGACTTAGGGGAAAATGCTCCAGAGATACTAGCTGAATTTGAAAAAGGCAATTGGAAAGTGAACAAGTCCATGGTGCTGTTTTGTAGTATTGGTGGCGACCATGCATAGAAGCACATCGACCGAAGCATTAAAGTGTTGGAGATATTCGTGGTATACCCTTAATTCCGTTGCATTTGCAAGATCTTTTCTTGTAGCACCTGAAATGACAAGGTTGGCAAGTGAAGCACAGGACGTGGCTGTTGTAAATACGTCAAGAAATCTAAAGCATCACGAGTTAGACCTATAGCAACTTTACAAACAATCAATGACAGCACACTGAAGCTTCATATCTATTTCAAGGAGTCATTAAATCCGTTTGAAGACGACACAGGATAGATGCTCAACCTTGTTACAAAGACATTAATGACAGAGGACATCAAAGTCGTTGTACATCACAGTACGACAAAAACTATACGTCCAGTTCCCCGAACGAATGAATACATAAGACTTCGGCGAATATATGGGACAAAAAAATCTAATATTATTTAAAAAAAACTTGAAATGTTTAGATTTAGACAAGCTAGTTGAAGTAAATTAAAAGATTCGTTGGTGGAATAGAAAGAAAGTAACATATTACTGGTTTCAATTTTGGTTGTGGCACGATCTCGTCCATGAATATATCTAAAACTATGAATTGACTCCTACGAATTTTCCTTGATCCCAAGATCGCTTTTTGCCATAGGTGGCTCGATACAGAATTGCTCAAACAAAAGCCCACTTTCGATATTTATTGAAGAAAAGCCACAAGAAATAAGTGCATATGTTAGTAAAGACCGAGATAAAAAACCTTATAACGTTGCAATGGCAGAATTGAAGTCCTTCCATAAAGTGCCCCATGTTCTGACATGTGCCCAACTTTCCACTTACTTTATGGTTGCTATTTATCGAAAGTATGAAACGTACCATGAAGTTCATGTTGTTTGCAACATGAAGATTGCAAGAAGAGAAAGTCTGATGGACTTTCTTCGAAGAACTGTACATACAGTTCTTGTCTTACTTAATTTCATCTAAGTACATCGACCTTGATGCCCTCAATCATTACTGTCATTGTATCAAGGCTGAGTAGCCGTCCTGTGTTGACTTCAACTGATTTAATAACTCCTTCAAATAGTTATGAAGCTTCAGTATACTGTCATTGATTGTTTGTAAAGTTGCTAGGTGTAACTCGTGAAGTTTTTCTTGAAGTATTTACATCAGTCATTTGTCCTGTGCTTGACTGGCCAACCTTGCTATTTCAGGTGCTATAAGAAAGAATCTTGGACACGCACTGGAATGTAAGGTTATACCACGAATACCTTGCCTTCAGATACTTTAATGCTTCGGTTGATGTGCTCCAATGCGTGGTCGCCACCAATACTACAAAACGGCACCATGGTCTTGTTCACTTTTCAATTGCCTTCTTCAAATTCAGCAAGTATCTCTGGAGCATTTTCCCTTAAATCATTCATCTCAGCTAAATAAATTGCAAGGATTCTTGCGTAGTTTCGCTTGTCATGGGCAAAGAAATACTTTGACAGTTCCTTAAGTGAAGTAAGGTGCAAATCCCAGATCGCACACTTCTAGTAAAATCCCAAAGATCAACCACCATCTGCATGAATTGCAAAAGCGCAACTGAGATTGGATTAGTGGCATCAGCAGCTTCGAATTCTGAAAAAGCTTTAATCATATATTCTGTCTTTAAAATATTCGACACTTTTTTGTAAATAAGTGGAATGTTTTTCACATTTCTTTCCGCACATACCTGATTTACACAAATAGCTTTATCTTCAACGCATGCTTTGATACATGGATACTTTTCGAAAATGCATGAAACAGAAAATTTTTTTTGTACTTTCTGGTGACTAAATAATTCTACATCTACCAAACTATAGTCAATACCATTGTTTTCAATTCAGGATCCTACTGTTTGAAAAGCTGCTATTAAGATGTAAAGCTCTCCTTATCGCAAAAGAACATCTTGCAAATCGCATCTATGCATCTACAATTGCTTTGCTGTAATATATAAGCCAATGACGGTTTTGCCATTACCTGTAACACGATACGTGATTCCTTGTGAATGTTTAAAAGTCGTAAGTAAAGTGGGTCAAATGAAGTCAAAGGTCAATTTATAATTATCCACAGCTTTCATTTGATACTATACAAGATAGCCTAGTAAATATTCACTAGTTCTGTTAAAATTGGAAAAAAAAACTTAAAATGTTGACCTCCTATTTACTTGTATTAAGGTCAAATGGGGTCAAAGGTCAAATATTATGATTAATTAATGGTCTGCGGACCGACACCATTCGTTTGATACCAAACATGACAAGATACCATAAAAATTTAATAATTTAGTCAAATTCGTGAAAAACTTTGTAATTTTTTACCTTTTTGACCTTTATTAGGGTCAAATGAGGTCGAAGGTCAAATTTTGTAATTTATTAATAATCTGTGTACCAACACCTTTCATTTGATACCAAACATAATAGGGATTCACTAATTTTGCTACTTAGTCCTATTTTAAGGAGGGCTATATAATCCCCCCACCCCCACCCCCTGTTAAAAATGCGGGGTTGACACCAAAGATTTTCTGAAAGCCTGTGACCATACTAACACTTTGCCATAGGTGGCATGTTTCTCCCACGAAAATTGCACGGAATCCGAATTTCTGACCACTCGGCCCTGGACTATTGTCAGAAAAGCGCTGTTTCTGATGACAAACGCTGATTTTCGTTCGCTTTGCTCACTCAACCAGCGCAAACATTTCCTAAAAAACGTGACTGAATCGATGTAACCACCAAGAACCACACATCACT
>JAHWFP010048151.1:114165-128358 GCA_023313725.1 Lithobius niger | reverse complement strand
GCATTTACACTGTAATGGCCGCCATCTTGAAATCAGGGCCATTTTGAAATAATTATGCTTATTATCGTTAGATTTCCTTCAAATTTAGAACAGAGACGAAATAGTTGATACCAAGTGAAACAGTGAATATGCCATCGTCAGTAGTAATATCTAATGGCCATCGTCTTGAAATTGGGGATCCATTTTGAAATTATGCGTATTGTACCATTTCGTTCAAATTTAGGACAGAGACGATACAGTTAATACCGCGTCAAACAGTTAACGTGCCATCGTAACTAGTAATGTCTAATGGCCACCATCTTGAAATTTGGTGCTTAGTATCGTCCAAATTTTCGTCTAGTGTAGAACAAAATTTAGAATAAAGACGATATTGACAGTTGAAACAATGAATGTGCCATTGTCATTATTAATCTGCAATCCAGGCCATCTTGTAATGAGTTAGCCATTTTGAAATTATGCTTATTACAGCCTGATTTCCTTCAATAAAAATAATAAAACATGTGAAAGAAAAATTAAAAAAGGAAGTTGTACTCAAACTCTAAAGTGGGTGTATAGTGCATTCTACTCGGTGCAGGCAGTAGCCTACCGTCAGCTGCACTGTTTTATAGTTTAGGTACAATTCTAAAGTAACAGGTAATAATAAACAAAAAACGGAACGTTAAATGTTAAGAGTAAGAGTCTAAAAATCAAAACCTACAAGGAACACGGACAAGCTTTGACAGTCAGGGTGTAGGTGTAAAATTTAGTCAGTAAGAGGCTGGTAAGCATTAGACCGTTACTACCCGGTGGCCAGCTTTCGTCCTTAAGAATAGGAAAGCAATAAACACATTGTGACGAAAAACTGTAAATCCTCCTATAAAGACTTACGTGATGATCCAGTGGTAGTATGGTGTAAGTTTTCTGCGTTACTTTATGTTGAAAAGTTTATTTTTCGGTTTGGTAACATGACAGAACATACAAAGTAATGAGGATTATTGGTTGTCATCAGTTACCCTAAAATCTGGGAAATTAGTATAAAGGTGGCTTTAAAGAAAGTTCTTGGATTTACAAAATTGGCTTGATGAATCATTAAGCAAGTCCAGTGTTAGTATGATGCATTTCCTGCTTTGCTTTAGGTTGAAAGTTTTTTTTTCGACTTAGTTACATGACAGCATATTCGCAGCAGAGAGCATTATTGGTTATCCTCTACCATAATGTACGAAAGATAATCAAACATTCTAAAGCATTAAAAGACAAAATGCGAAACTTCACAAGAAAATTATGTTCTTAAAGTTCCTTAACGATATTCTAAGAACAAAGAAAAACTGCTACAACCGTTCATACACACGTTCTGTCCGAATAGACTAGAACTAGGCTAACCACCGGGTAGTAAGGGTCAAAAGCCTTCCCAGCCTCTTACTGACAAAATTTTACACCGAGACCCTGACTGTCAAAGCTTGTCCGTGTTCCTTGTAGGTTTTGACTTTTAGACCCTTACTCTTAACATTTAACGTTCCGTTTTTTGTGTATTACATTACCTACCCCAAAACAAAATTTGTTAAGGATTCCCGCCAAGCTTTTTGGTCGTGTGAAGTCGTGATATCAAGCGCCAAGCTGTTTCACCTAGCTAATCCCACCGAGTAGTTCGAAGGCTAAATGAAATATATGAAAATTGTTTGCTGCACAATTTTTAATTACTTCATTTAACGTATGAAGTTTATCAGTTGAATTTTCTTGGCGAAAGAGCTTGGCGTTTGAAATCACAATTCACATGGCCGAAAAGCTTGGTAGGAATCCTTAACAAGTTTTGATGTTAGGTGTAAAGATATTTTTAGTCCAAATTGATGAAATTCATTTTGTTTCTTAACAATTATGAGATTGTAAAACCAATCTAGTTTTCTGGTCCACTTCTTTTTTTTTTATGTATTTTTTTGAATTTCAATAAATTTTGAAGACAGTATTTTATTTTCTTCACATTATTAGTATTTCTTATCCACCCAAAACCAAAACTGGTAGAAAAACCCGCCAAGTTTCCAAAAACGATCGACCTTTGAAGGTAGTGATAAGGAAAAGCCGCCAAGTCAATCCTATTAGCCAAGTTAATCGCACCGACTAATAGTTCGAAAGTTAAATGAAAACTTGAACATTGCTACTCGCTGTAGCAATCTTCAAGTTGTCATTTAACTTTCGAACTCTTAGTCGGTGCGATTAACTTGGCTAATAGGATTGACCTTGGCGGCCTTTGCTTGGTTGAATGATATCACTACCTTCAAAGGCCGATCGTTTTTGGAAACTTGGCGGGTTTTTCTACCAGTTTTGGTTTTGGGTGGATATCACAACTTTCATAGGACTGTGAACGTACACAAGGGTACACCGTGTTACCTTCATCTGTAGCTTTTTTTCTAGAGGAATTTTATGTCTATAAATTTTCGCATTTCTAATTTTCAAAATTTACTATTGCCAATTAGCCGTTAGATTAGCCAAATTGTCACGGCTTAATTTATTGTATGACTATTCTTCACTTGTTTAAGTTGCTTCAATCCCATTTTGGGACACACTCACTCAATCAGCGCATCCCCTTCAGTTGTTTTGTTTATCCCTGCACCTTTCCCTTAACTTTTCAAGATTTCATTGACATTTAGTCATACAGAAAGCCCCGAAGTTCGCTGTTACTAAAACAGCACAACGCGAAGCATTTTATTTTTGGGTAATTAACAAAAACCCCGTTAGCTCGTGGATGCTCGTATTGTTGCGTAACCATCATCTAACGCGCATCCTTTTATTCTTACGCAATCCACGGCAACGTTAATGTTTCCTTATTTTGTCCTTCGTTACAGTTCAGTTTTTAGTTCGTGCAGGCTTTTACAATAAATCTAAAGACCAGTGTTGATTGTTCAAAACATTGTTGCTTGAAATCGTTGGTTGCAACTTGGAAAAGAAACGAAATTTAAATTCGCTGCTGGCGAATTTCAAAACCCTCTCACGCATTTGTCCTGACCCCTACAACTCTCAAACCAACAAAAGGACCATGCTCAGATCACCATGCATCCGTGTGCCAAAATTCAGCTATGTAGGCCTTCTCAATTTTGCGCTAGCCGTGAGCAAAGAGTCTATCGGATTTAACATGGGAAAAATCTTATTAGCTAGCTAGCATAACATAAAAAAACGTTATTAACGCATCTTTTTTCTATGATTGGTTGACACTCATCCTTTACATTTTAGTTTTTCTTAATCTCTGACCCTTCCCCTTACATTTTCCACAATTTGAAACATTTTTGTCGCAATGGGATTTATCCTCAACATGCCAAAAATATGCTTTCACGTGCTTACAGTTAACAGACACATGTGTCCTAGTGTGCCGCCTTTTTATCATTAACAATAAATTTTTAACAATCGGATGTCTACAATGGGATGATCTACTGTTACTTGGAAGCGACACACTAGCGTGTGTCTAGATTAGTACTGCAGTATCTCCTTGCAAACGCACGGATTTATTTAATGTTCAGTATGGCATTGTTGCATAATAACAATGTTTAAAACAATGAAAAACAATCAATTTAGTCGTTTAGAGGTCCCTAACCCCTGAACCACTTCACCAATTAGAAGTGGCCTTATGAAAAGGGCACATTTTTAGAGCAATACCTGTAATATGAGCTAAGAACCAGCTTTTTTATTCACTGCATGAAAGGATTTATTTTCGTGATACAAAAAATGGCGTTACCAGTAGCTAGTAATTAGGCAAATATCAACGTTATTCACGTCTTTTTTTCAAAAACGAAAACTGTAAGGTGTCCTTAATAGTGAATTTTTGTTGTCAGGCGATCAAAGTCTCCCGATCAAACAAGTTTCACCTTTTTCTGTGGCATTGTTATGTGATAGTTAAAAACAACCAAACTGCCTTAGCTGTAACGACACAACGTGGCTAGTGGTCGTCATGCTCATATACATAAACATTTTATCTTACCAGAATAGTAAGGTTGGTTGTTTCTCCTTGGCATACTTGATGGTCTTGTCGCTAAATGATCTGATGGCTTTAATTTGTTGCATTGTCTAGTTTGGTTTCATTTTTGGTAGCTCTTTCAGGATGGAAGGTTTAATTTCATGCATGGTAGGTGTGTCCCACTAATTTTAATTTAACAGGTTTTGCACACCCGCAACAAGGTTACAGCGGACTGAACTGTCAGTTTTTGGTTGCACCAGTTGCTCAGGATGTTTCTGTGATAACGACTCAGTCGGCAAATCTACGAATTCTCTGATGCTGAGTCAAGTTTGAGTTAGGTCGAATTTTTATTTTAATATACTGGCTGCAAACTAAAGAGGCGCTGGACGAATTTGATTGGTCAAACGCAAGATTACATTGAACCAAGGTTCTTCCCTCCTTATTCTTCATGTACTTCTGGTAGTATAAAAAACTTATTGTAAATATATTTATCGTACTTGTTAAAAACCTATATAAATTTACATAACATGTTGCTTCTGTTGCATTACGTACCAGCCATAGTTATGCCGCGTTCTAATTGATCGACGCACCACCTAAAATAAAACACGGTTACATTATAATGCAGCCGTATCCATGGCAAACAGGAAGTCTGCATGTCAGTTATATGTTCTCTCAGCAAATTAAAATCTCCAATAAGAAAACGGTTTTGTATTTCCACATACATCAAGTCTGAATGTCAGTTATATATTTTCTTAGCAAATTAAAATTTCCTATTATGAATACGGTTTTGTTATTTTCGCGTACATCCGTTTTATTAGGATTTTTTAAAACTGTTTTCTTTCATAGTTAGACTTCGGAAAATTACAATCATCATCAATTTTTACGTTAAGAGAACATGGTCACGTTAGGTTAAACGATTACTGAATGCATTAGACAGTTACAGGTACTTTTGCAGCTCTACTTTCTGTCCCCGTTATCCATGGATAATGGAAATGCACTTATGTTCAAATGTTTGTACAAATTCCAGTAACTGGCTATCCAACTCATTTTCTGCAGACTCTGTGAATGAATTTAATGGAAAGTTACCGATCGATACCATCGAAATTTAACTCATATTTGAATTTTCTTGTAAATTATTGCAGTTAAAATTGTATGCATTAAGTTAAAGAATACTAAGCCCTCCAACAATTAATTTTTTTTATCGATAGTTTAGATACTGGAATTAATGTTAACAGTCATCTGACGTCAATAGGTGTCATTGTTTATGCCGTACGAATTTTTAAACCACCCGATTTAAGCAGACGATGCACAAGCTCAGGAGAAAATCCCGTTTGAGCGATGCGTCGTGACGTCAGAATTTTAAGGCGCCCTACAGCTGTCTGCGTGACCTACGCGCCTGGGACATCGTTTCCGGTTAGCTCGTTCGCCGCTAAAACATCATGCCATCGTAGGAAGGAGTGTAAAAGTTCGTCAAACCACAAAATAGGTTTGTTCAGCTTAGCGAATGCCGAAAAAGATGCCAGCCGGCTGCGGAAGTGGTTGGATGTTACTGGAAACAGTGGCGTTACAGGTTCAAATTAATAAAGCTGCAACGAATTGACAGCGACAGCGTCAGCGTTGTTGGTAGCCATGTTTGTTTACACGCAGAGACGATGCACGATGGGAAGGAATGCACTCCCCATTTCCTTTAAATGTTTTGACGTGATGCTGCGCCACGAAACATCCATAGTCGCGAGCTTTCGTAGTGTTACGTTTGGTTGGGCGTCTTAAAAAACGCAATTATTTTAATTTATTACAACGTAAGTAAGAAGGCAAGCGACATTTTAAAAGTTTTGAAGGGGTTTTTAGGGTCTTAACTATCATTAAAAAAATTGGAAAAGTGAGGGTTTAGTATTCCTTTAAGGGTTTAAGACAATTTTTCGAATTTAAAGTTCCTTTTAATCATTATGGTTAACAACCTCAAAGTGACAGCAGTTACCTACGATGAGGAAGCACTGTAGCAATACAGTGTACGATTAAGAATAAAATTGTTGCCTGATGTGTCTGTTGTCTGGTTACTGATGTTTTTATTGTGGTTAAGAAATAGTATAGGAAAAATGTATAACACAGACATACAAAGAAAAAATACACAATACGGTGCTATCTACTAACATAATACTCATTCCTGCAAAAGTAAGGCCGAAAGTGAAAATCAATTACTGTAAAAACACGTGCAACAATCGCTCGAAAGCAAGTATCTCCGCTGTCGTGGTTGCGAGTCATTCAATGAAATTTAATGATCCCATATTTTTTTCAATACGTTGGAAACTGTTCATTGCTACCTAAACTAGAATAGTATCGATTTCCTGGGTTAAAGGACACAGTGGTGAGGTTGGGAATGAAGGTACTGACGCAGTGGCAAAGGAGGCGGCGGAATCAGCACCATGCACGGCTGTTCTTGCTCGTTCCGTGCGCTCGATGAAATGTCTCTTGTGGAAGAGAAAGTTTCCTTTGTGGAACGGACAATGGGCTGTCGCTGCAACCGCGTGATCTTTGCTACAACTGACCCCAATTTGCTCGTTTCATGTCGCTCTGGATTGGCTGCTCTTCTGGGCTGCACGAACCGTAGCAAGATTGCGTACCGGCCACTCGCTACTCCCAGCCCACAAATGTCGGCTCTGTTAGTCGCTGCTTCCAAACTGTGTTTGTCGCGAGGTTGGTGATGTCAGGCATTTCCTGTTTGAGTGTGCTCTTCATAGCCCAGTGCGTGAACATTCTGCTACACACGATTAGGTGCGGCACAACGATTGAAGCTCTGTTGGAAACTGGTAGTAAAAAACTTTATATCCGTTTTTGGCGTTCGGTAGCAGTATATACGTGAAGCCTGGTGTGTGTGTGTGATCCCTCCTCTTGTTCCTCTTATGAGTTACCCCTTTTTTTTTAACTCGTTGTATTACGGTAGTGCAGTGTGGTGTGGTTCTCAGTGTATTATGTCTCTGTATTTAGATCTAGGGAGGACGCGTGGCCTAGGGTCGAGGCTCCAATAAACAAAAATTAAATTGAATTTTGACTTTTGGACTTTCATGGTTGAGCTAAAAAAAAACGAATACGTGTTTCAGATAAAAGCGGACAACTTTAAGCAAAACAATAGGTCGTAAATTTCGAGGCCCCGTTATGGGCCTCGAAATTGCCAGCCTGATTTGATGGGGGGGGGGGGGCATTTATTTCATAGATGCAAACTTGGAGAGCGAGATTTAATTGTTTTAAAGAAGGCGACAACAATCATTGCAAAAAAGCAGAAAGTTAAAAAGCACTTTAGTTATTAAAACACATACAGAGTAGCCATAAAGTGCTGGTGAAACAACGAAATCACAACGTTTCGGTTCCAAGGTCGGAACCGTTTTCAGGTTTTCATGTTTAAAACATGTCAAACAACTTAAAAATAAAAATAAAAATACTAGTTTTTAGCATGGAACCTTGCATGCTTATGACTTGTAAGTTTTAGTTCCATGGCCCAGCTCTGCTGTTATTTTATTATTTTATTAATTTTTTTTTATTTTTAAGTTGTTTGACTTGTTTTAAACCCTTCACCTGAAAACGGTTTCGACCTTGGAACCGAAACGTCGTGACTTCGTTGTTTCACCAGCACTTGATGGCTACTCTGTATGTGTTTTTAACAATCATTGCACGCGTGAGCAAATGAAGGAAAATTACTTGCTACAATTTGGCGGTGCGTGGTGCGGACGCGGATCGTTTCTAAGTTGATGGAAACAATCACGGAGATTAACTTGCAGCAGGTGTCTTGCTTGCATACTGAATGCTGACTTTCTCAGTGATACGTTTTTTTTTAACATTCAGTAAAACACAAGTATGCGTCTTTACTGTGGCTGCATACTAAAATCTCGGTGAAAATGTGCCGTTTACGATGTCCCCATGAATAAATACTAGGGAGTCGCTTGCTTCGCTCGCTCATTCCGCGTCGTCTCGCTACGCTCAAGGAGATTTCTTGCTGCAACACTTATTATACAGACAAACCTTCCACATAAAAAAACGATCAGGCAAATTATTAGAGTGCGATATCGGCTATCTCGAGAGAAGGTCTATATTATTTTTTTACGTCCAAGGCGGATAATCAGCGCAAACAATTACTCAGAAACGTGACTAAATGAATGTAACCACCAGGAACCACACATCACTTGTAATTTGTGTTGGTATGCACTTTACATTGGTTTTCTTATTTTACTTATTTTTAGAATATTGTTCTTTACGTCCTGCTCAGTACAGATTTGTCCGTGGGCGTCTTATCACTTCACTTCCTGATGATCCCTCACTTGGAGAAACATCTGCAGAACGTCAAGAGGACACCACGGTTTGAATGTAAATCAGGTTCGAAAAAATCATCAGAACACCAGCACAAACAAACAGTAATGTTGAATAAAATTCCAGCGTAAAAAACTGCTAATTGGAAAACAAAAAACTTGAACCCAACACAATTAACGAATATTAAAATTTGGAGCTGAACATGGAAAATCAGGCTCCAAAAAAAATACCAAACAGGAATTTTAATATAATTCTAAACAAACTTGGTTTAATACGCACGAATAATTGTACAAACTTAAGAATAGTAACATAGTAAATAAAATAGCGCAAATTGAAATCAGACGGGACCACCAATGCAACCCACTCAAAATCATAAATCATTAACAATTAATCATCTACATAGTTAAACACGTATGATGTGCGTGCATGCCTGTTTGTACCTCTACTCCTCTAGAACCAAATCACCTACAAAGATTGGAGTAGTAAGATCAAATGAATGATAATTAAATTGCTGTATTAATTTAAAATTCAAAGTCCATAGCACCTGCTAAAAATGGCTGGCCCGAAAACAAAGTGAGAACAACCAGTTTCTTGCTGTTCTCTTGCCGCCTAACCATTGTTGATCGACGTTCCTGAAAATTTAGAGGCTTCCCCGAAATAAATTCGATGAACTATCGTTGTACGTTTGTACGTCTTCTCCTCCAGAAGTAATCCCCTACGAAGGTGAGATATGAAAAATTGATAGAGCAAAGCGAAACACACATTGAAAAGGTTTAGTTTATGTGGAAATCGCTTGCTTTGCTCGTTCAATCCACGCAGCTCCGTGCTTCTCAGAAACAAGATTGTTTGACACCGTTTTAAAACCAAATCTATTGTTTTGATTTTTCCATGCATCTAGTCAGTTAATACAAAACCATCTTTATCATTCACAACATACGATTTGTTTGCTTGCACATTGTACGACTTCTCCTGCAGAAGTAATCCCCTATGAAGGTATTAACGTTACGTGGAAATCCCTCTCTCTGCTTGCTCAATCCATGCACCACCGTGCTTCAGAAACACGAATGTTTGGCACCTTTTTACAACCAGGCTTCCATGCATCAAGTCAGTTGATACAAAACCAATTTTAAGATGTATAATTATGTGGTATGTTGTAAAATACATCGTCCGTTTAGGATATTTTTTCGTGCATCCTTCTCCAGATCATTTCGCTTCGCTCGAGGAGGTTTGCATGAACAAACTATGACGTCATGCACATACATCAAGAGGGTTTAATAAAAACTTTGACGTTACTTTTTCAGGATTTTTCGCGTATTTGATGGTCATAATATCAAGTTACAGCGACGAAAATAGGCCTAACCTGAGCGCAATTTAATTATCTTTCGTTTTGTCCTAATCCCATGTTTGTAGGTACTTTGGTTCCAGAAGAGTAGATGTACAAACACACACACGCACATCGTACGTCCTTAATGATGTTGACTAGCGGAGTCACTCGCTTCGCTCGCTCATTCTGCGTCCTCTCGCTACGCTCGAGGAGATTTCTAGCTGCAACCCTTATGATACACACAGACCTTCAACATAAAAAACGATCAGGCAAATTATAAGAGTGTAGTATGCGATATTGGTTATCTCGAGAGAAGGTCAATATTATTTTTTTACGTCTAAGGAGGCAAGCAAAAAGAGCAAGCAATTTATTAGAAAAGGCTTTTCTGATGACAAACGCTGATTTTCGTTTGCTTCGCTCACTCAATCAGCGCAAACATTTCCTTAGAAACGCGACTAAATCAATGTAACCACCAAGACCCACTCATCACTTGTAATTTGTGTTAGTATACACTTTATATGGGTTTTCTTGTTTTACTTATTTAAAGAATATTGTTCTTTACGTCCTGCTCAGTACAGATTTTTCCATGGGCGTCTTATCACTTTACTTTCTGATGATCCCTCAATTGAAGGAACGTCTGCAGAACATCAGATGTAATCTCCTACGAAGGTGAGAAATGTAAGTTTGTGAGACCAAAGCGAGACACACATTGAAAAGGTTTAGTTTACGTGGAAATCGCTCGCTTTGCTCGTTCAATCCACACACTGCCGTGCTTCAGAAACGCGAATGTTTCCGTGCTTCAGAATCCAAGAAAATGACGCCCTTTTAAAACCAATTATATGGGTCTGTTTTTTCCATGCATGAAGTCAGTTATTACAAAACTAATTTTAAGATGTATATGTGCTATGGTGCAAAAAACACAGATTTTTTTTTAGGTCATTTTTTTTTTCGTGCTCCCTTCTCCATATCATCTCTCTTCGGTCGAACGCATGAACAAGCTATGACGTCATGAACAAACATCACCCCAAATAAACTTTGACGCTACTTTTTCAGGGTTTTTCGCGTTAAGGGCAAGTTACAACGATGAAAATAGGCCTAACCTGAGTGCAATTTAATTATCTTTCGTTTGGTCCTACTCCCATGTTTGTAGGTGCTTTAGTTCCAGAGGAGGAGACGTACAAACATGAACATCATACGTCCTTAATGACTTAGATGGGAGGGTATGGCATGGGAGGAAAGGGGAGAAGAGATGAGAAGAGAGGGAAGAAGAGGACATAGGTTGGAATAATGAGAAGGGGGAAGGGGGAGAATACAGGGAAGTCCCGTTAACACTTCCAAAATGTTTGCGGAAAATTCCTGTTAACAATCATGAGAAGGTTGTGCCAAACGAAGGGGAAGAGAGAAAAAGGATGGGAGAAAAGGGGAGGGGCGAGTGGAGAGGGGTGAAGAAATAGCAGTCCCGTCAACACTTCCAAAACATCAGCAGAAAAGTCCCGTTAAAACTAACCCGTTGAACAAACACGGGAAGGTAGTGGCAAGGGTGGGGCGGAAGAAAAGGAGTAGGACGAAGGGAAAAGGAGGGGCGAAGAGAAGTGAAGGGGAAAAGGGTAGGAGAGCAAAAGTAGGAATGGAAGGGGCAAAAAGGGAGTAAGTCTCTCCCGTTAAGCGTTACATCAGGTGAGATATTCACATTTCAGTGCACGAAGGAGGATGGGTCAGATTCACTCCAGATTGCATTATAGACGAGTAAAATTAAAGGATCAGTCTACTAATGAAGTATTGCAAACGCGATTTACTTTCCTAAGAAGATCAAACACCGGGGGGGGGGGGGCTAAGACCGGGAGACTCAATACACCGTGCAGCATGCACGGGTCCTACTAGTACCATACAATAATACATACAATAAAACACGATAGAATTCGTCTAAGAAATCTAGAGCAAAACATATCCACTTGCCTAACACGCATTTATTGCACAATTATAAAAGGTCAGGAACCACCAGGCCTTCGTTGAAACGTCAACAACGTTAGCCATGGTCGAAAACAGTAGAGTTGGAAAAAAGAGCTGTGATATTGAGGACGGGTTTACTTAAACTTTTAAAGTGCCACACTGACTTCCGTGTACTTTTTTTATGTTACTCTGTCACTCGTGGGATTCGTACTGGTCTTCGGTTGGTTTGGAAGTGGCAATGGTAACCACTGGTGTGCCTCAGCTAGCTTATTCCAAGGAGGGGTGCTAGGACAAAATGTTAGCACCTCCTTAACTACAATGGTGTGCCCATCTCGACATCATGGGTACACCATAACGCTACCCCAACCCATGAAATCCTGACACCAGCGACCTGGCAAAACGCTTCCACATTCATATCACACTACCTGAGAGACATGACAAGACAAGCTGATGGACTACACCGGCTGGGACCGATCGTCGCAGCAAGATGTTTGGTCAACCCCCATAAGCACTCAAAGCAGAAGCAAGCTCCCCCCTCCCCCTTGACGAAAACAGAAGCAAGCCATTCCCTCAAGATGAAAGCAAGATTTTATGCAAAACCAACGGTCTTTTTCAGGGCCACCAATTCTTACCAAAATTCGATTGGTTTTATGTTATTCTGAATAAAATATGAAGTTTAAAAATAACTTTTTGGGGAAAGCCTGCTCGAAACCCAGGGTGCCCATCAAGGCGGTGACCACCATCTACACTTTGATGAGGTCACCTGGTTATTCAAAACGGAATAAACGGTTAATGTTACGGATGTTTTCCACTCCGGCAATAATAAAGCCTATTTTGCCGACCCTCCTGACTGGTCAGCTGAAAATGGTTTCTTTTGCCTAGGAAAACATACATAACCTTAACCCGCCCGACCTCCCCTCTTGAGTCACCGCTTGACGAATCGAGCCGAAAATAAATGGCAAGAGACCCCAGGCGCCCGGATTTATAGAGTACGACTGCGCTGCGCAGGTACAGTAAAGGTTAATGCCCGAAAACCGCTGGCCATTCGGAAACAATGCACAAGGGAGCGCAGCGCCCGTGGGCGATTGTTTCCTAATGGACCAAGGTTGAGGGCTTTAACCGACTGAATATCCCGCTCGCGATAACAACTGATCAGCATAGTCCTTGGCAATGCTATTGCCCATGCAACAATGTCTATCGCGCCGTTCCAAAAGGTCTATTGTAAAATATCTCTTGAATTAAAATTTTTAAGAGAAGTTGTTTGAATGGGTAATTTGTCGTTGGGTTTTAGTTGCATGAACGGTGAAGGGGCATTCGAATCGAGCAACAATGCAGCAACAATGTCTAATTACACGACGTCCCAAGAGTTCTCTTGTTGCAATACTTTGGTGCGATAAGTTCTCATTTCCAACAACAATGCTCTGGACACGAAAATTATTTAATAGAAGTTGTCTTAAGGGGCTGTTCTTCGTTGAGTTTACACTGCTTTAACGGTGAAGGGGTACTTTGGAATCCAGCCAAAAATCAAGTTGCATTGCGCTACTTAAGTAAAATTAATATTATGCACACGTCGCCTAGCATAGTTGTAGGTTATCTGCAATGTGACCACTCTAATGGTAGGCCTATCATAAAGGGGGAAACCGCCACTGCCAAAATAAATATGAATATATAAATTTTAATACAAATCCGCCTCTGTTAATGAGACAGTGATGGAAATTTAGCTAGTAGCAGGCTCGCTGTAATATAATTTGAAAGTACATGTTATTGACTGGCAGTGAGGTAACTAACGGATGGGGCGGGGAGGAAGGGGGGAGTGTCTTCCAAGAAAGATCTGCGTACAAATTATTTATGCATACAAAATGCCTGCACAAATCATAGGCGTATCGTATGGCTGTCAGTGTAGTTTCATTTTGTTCTACAGATAGTGGCGAAGATTTTCCTATGTCTCTGTAGTGTACATAAATACAAATAAAAATTCGAAACCACACTCAAGTAGAGCAGTAGCACTACAGCTACAACTATTAATGTTTCGTTGATACTTCAATGATTTCAAAAGTGTGGGCCAATAAATAAGTAGTAACTGGCCCGCAGTTTTAAAAAAAAGCATTGTTCGACCATCGTTGCTTCCGGGCCAATAACTCGGAAAGCGGGTATTCAGTAGGGTTATCGAGCAGGCGGCTACAAGTAACTAAGAAACCTTCAGGGTAATACATTTATTAGGGGGACAATGAATGCAAAATGAACAGGTTATGTATGTTATCCAAGGCAAAAGAAACCATTTTCAGCCGGCCAATCAGGAGGGCCGGCAAAATGGGTTTTTTTGCTCCGATTTTGGTAGTTTTGCACCTCGTTTGTTTTAGAGGTAGTCAAGAGCACTTTAAAAAAACCACTGCAAATTAAAACATCGTTGCTATCAACGTCAGAGCAGTGGTCGAATAGGTAATAAAATAATAAAACACGCGCCTGCTGCGTGAAAACCACCAAGTCATATAACAAACGGAATTTAATTTTCAACAGGTTATGTTCCTGTCATGTTCACAACAAGTCATTAAAAACACAATTTAAAAAACACACCCACGATGGGCTGTACCAACCACATCCACCATCTTGGAAATTACGTCACGATGTGGTTGGTACAGCCCATCGTGGGTGTGTTTTTAAATTGTGTTTTTAATGACTTGTTGTGAACATGACAGGAACA
>JAHWFP010048151.1:97659-114065 GCA_023313725.1 Lithobius niger | reverse complement strand
TTTTTAAATTGTGTTTTTAATGACTTGTTGTGAACATGACAGGAACATAACCTGTTGAAAATTAAATTCCGTTTGTTATATGACTTGGTGGTTTTCACGCAGCAGGCGCGTGTTTTATTATTTTATCGTTGCTTTCTTATTGCTAATAGTCTTTCTCGATGTAAATCAATTAAATAAAATGATTTCGTCGTCGCTAAAGGAAGAAACGAAAGATACTCAACCGTAAAAAAAGATTATTTAGCAACACATATTTAAAAAAACAAAAAACTGTCGACTCCATGTTGCATAAATGAATAGGCCTACCCACGAATTCAATTCTCGGTTTGCTGCTACCTACGAAATTAAAACGGCATGCACAAATTATGCCTGAAAGATGACAATTATGCCTAATAGGTAAAACTAGGCTTACCTATTAGGCTTAGCTATTAAAAGCTAACACAGTTTTAATAATATTGGGTTTAACCATGTATAAAATGGTAAGGAGAACGAAGGGCGAGGCCACTTACTCGAGTCCGGAACAATGGGTATTTAAAAGCAGTTACCGGAAGAACAAGCGCAAAAGCTGGTTGTGGTTGCCGTAGGCTGCATACATGGTTTTCTGTATCCATCTGGATGTGGTTCCCGCTGAGGTTTCACTTGAAGTTTTGTCGAGGGGTAAGAAGAGTTGGTTTCTTTCTTTCCTGATTTCGTCATGTTCAGTGTGGGTAAGTAGAAGCGTAGTGCACTGATGGGGCAATGTTGGCGTTCGGGTTCATTGTACAATATGTTTGAGAGGGCGGGTATTGTGATCGCCTTTGACGGTTCAGAGGGTCTTTGTGTCTTTGCACGAAATGTTGCACGAGGCGTTAAGGTTATAGAAGAAAAATTTGGACCAAAAACGCAGTAAGCAAGATCAGCGGAGAGGGCTTGGATTTCGCCACATCGGACGCTTGCTGCCAGGGTGATGAGGAAAACTGTTTTCTGTGTCAGAAGGTGGATCGAACGGTTTTACATGGGTTCGTAGGGAGGTTGCATCAGCGATTGCAGGACTTTGGAAAGGTCCCAATCAGTTTAAAGGCATCTTGTTGTTAGTCGCTCCATTTCAGAAGACTTTATTAGTGCAGAAATGCGGTAGTCTTCTAGGAGAGAGGTGGTGTTGGCTGCCTTATAGACAGAGTTTAATGCAGAGCGATAGACAAGGATTGTGGAGCCTTTCAGTCCATCTTTGAATAGGTTGTTTAAACATTTTTGGAGACTTGGTAGAGAGGGATTGATTGAATTAACCTTGCCTGTGACACGTGTCATAGATTCGGTTGGTAGGTCTGATGAATTTTGAAGCGATGCGACTGGCCTCATCTTGATGAATTTCTGCCTCCTTAAGGAGTTTGATGATAGAAGCCACCCGTGAAGGTTTAGAGTATCTGAGTTAGGATGATTTCTGGTTCCTTACTGTTGTGTCAGAAGATCTGGTAGATGAGGTAGGCTTCTTGGAGTGTCTACTGTCAGATTGAGAAGGCGGGGGAACCACAATGTTGATGGCCAGAGAAGTGCATTCAGAAGGAAGTGCCTTTGGAATTGGTCATTTTTTTGCAAGACTTGCAGACGGAGCTTGAAGATAGGAAACAGGTAGGCGTACAATTTCTGCCAAGGAAAGGTTAGGGCGTTTAATACTATCACCTTCTCATCTGGGATTGAGCTGATGGAGTGGGGAAGTCAAGCATTGTGCCTCGCGGCAAATAGGTCTATCATAGGGGTACCCCAGATGTTGAAGAGATATTCGCAGATGGATTTATGAAGGGTCTATTCGCCTGTTAGGGGGTTCCGAGATAGAGAGTCTGCAATGACATTTTTGTTGCCAGGGAGGTGAAGTGGTAGCAACATGATGTTGTTCTTGATGCAAAATTGGAAGATGGACATATTGCATGGAGTTTGCTTGATTTCGTTCTGCCTTCTTTCCTGATGTAGGCGAGTGTCGTGCTGTTGCCTGCTTGGATCTGAACCACCTGAACTTGAATTAGATATTGAAAATGTTGGAGTGCCAACAGGGCAGCCTTGATTTCAAAGATGTTGATGTGCTGCTGATGTTGAGGGGGACCAAAGGCCTGATGCTATATGATGGTCTGTATGGGCTCCACAGCCTTCCTGGGAGGCGTCCATGAAGAGGAATCGGTCTGGAAGAGGTTCAAGGAGGGGGACGAATTGTGATAAGGATTCAATAGGGAAGTCCTGGTGTATTTGTTGAGGTAGGTCTGGCCGGTCTTGGCTATGGGTCGATTCTGTGGTGATGGAATGGCCTGGCCATTCAGCGTCTGTAAGGTACAAGATTCGCTATGGCGCCAAGTTACCCTACCAGTGAATTTTGTTCCCTGAGAGAGTGGGAGTGTTGATGACGAAAGTGTCGTGAATGGTTGATGAGGCATTCCATTCTGTCTGGTGATGGCATCACGGTTGCAGTTTTTAGATTGAATGATAGTCCTAGGAAAATGAAGAGTTGTGCTGGTGTCAGCCGTGACTTCACTTGGTTTACTCCAAACCCTAGTTGATTGAGAAGTTTTAGTGCAGTCCCTGTTTGCTTCTAGTTTTAGATGGTTTTGGTCTTTCAGTACCCAATCGTCTAGATAGCACTTGCTTGAATCTGTAGCTGGTGTAGCTTGGCGGAATTGGGTTCAGAATGAGCGTGAAAATTATGGAGTCAGCATTCAGTTCGAACAGTAGTCACCGGAACTCGAACACCTTTTGATTAAAGATGAAACAGAAAAACTTTCGGCTTGCAGGATGTAGTAGAACGTGAAGGTACGCATCCTCTAAATCTATAGATATCATCCAGTCGTTTTGCTTGAATGAGTGACTAATTGATTCCAGTGTTTCCATTTTGAAGTGATTGTTGGCGGTCAGCTTGTTGAGCGGTTTCAAGTTGAAAATTATTCGATTGCCTCCTGATTTCTTGGGTTGGAGGAAGATGGAGCTGCAAAAATTTAGACCTGGGTTGTGCATTCCTGAATAGCGATTTTGGACAGCAGTTGTTGAAATTCTGACGAAAGGGCATTGTTCACTAGAGGGGCAAACTGCCATGGCGAAGAATGGGAAAGGGGTGTTTTGGAAAGAAAAGTTGGACGAAAGCCATGTTGAATTATCGAAAGGATTTCTTCGTTGGGATTTAAATCCCGCCAGACTGGTAGAAAATGCATTAATCTCGCTCCCGCGGAAAAGTTGGAAAGGGGAATGACGTCATTGGCTTTTCCTAAAGTAGCTTCTCCCTCCTTGTGACAAGAAGCGGCTTCTTCAGTCGGGAGTGGCAGCTCTTTTGTGTTGACCTTTCGTCGAAGCCGGAGCACGGCATCGTGCGGGTTGGTCTTTCCAAAAGGGCTGGTTTTGCCGTTGACTGTTTTTGTTCCTGCTGGCATCAGGGGGGGAGGCCTCTTGGCTTGTTCCAATGATCAGATGAGGATTGGTTTGTGGATAGTTTCTGGTTTTTGTAGTACGGTCGTGGAAAGGGCTTGTTGTTCCTTTGAGGCTTCGGCTTTCGAGAGATGTCGACATGAGGGGTGAGAGAGGGGATTAGTTTCCGGAAGAGAGTTTTAGTTTCGTGAATTGGTTGGTTGCGGAGACGGTGCTTCGTTGAATCATTCAAGTTTTTGGCCGAGCTGATAGCAATGTCTCGGAGTATGAGTACACTGTTAAACAGGGCCTTTGTTGACCAGTTCAAGGCATGGTAAGTTGCAAAGCTTGCTTTCTGAAAGAGCTGGGAGATAAGCGACGAAAGGTTTTTTTGCCATCGGGGCTGGAGTCAGCCGAAAGCTTCTCGCTTAGAGCATTGACTGCCGTGTTGTGAACGTCCACTTGGAATGCTGCCCATAAGCTCATGCGCGAGGAGAACGTGCGTCGGAACTTCAGCTTTCCTGGGGATGAAGAAGGACCGTCAAAATCAAGCTTAACCTCGGCGTTTAAAAACTCGCATTCAGAGTTGGTGTCAAAGTTAAGGGCATTTGTTGAGGCCTCGCAGAAAGCTCGAAAGAAAGCCATTTCTTTGCCGGCATGAGGTGGCGGAGGGTATTTGTCCAGCTCGAGTGGATCACCTTTTCTGAGAAGAGATCCACTATTCCGAAAGAGGCAGGTGAGTAAGGTTGTTTACTGTCCCATCAGGTTGCAGGGGTTTGGTGTCCCAATCACGGAGAGCAAATCCAAAGCAGTTCTTCAAACCGGTGCATCGGACAACTGTTTTGGTTTGAATAAAAAGCAGTACGGGACTGTGTCTTCGACCGTCTTCAGCAGCTGTGCCAGAGGGATGGTCGAGTTGTCTGAGGCGGAGACGTCATCAAGAAAGTGGATGTGGTTGTTGGCATCCTTAGAAGAAAGCGGTGTGGGAGCTGGAAGTGAAAGTGTTTCTGGTTTGGGAATTTGCAGAAGCTGGTGTTGGACCAATGTTGTTGTCAGGATCCAATGCAGGATTGAGGTCAGAAGAACGGTGTTTCTTGGCACTATGATGGGCCTATGGAAGAAAATGAATGGCGAGAGCCTCTGGGAGCTCGGTTTTATAGAGGAGGGCTGCGCCAAGCAGGCACAGTAGGGTTATCAAGCAGGTGGCTACAAGCAGCTAAGAAACCTCCAGGGAAACAGATCCATTGGGACAATTAATGCAAAATTAACAGGATATGGACGTTTTCCACTCTGGCAATAAGAAAGAAGAATTCAGCAAAACTGAAAATTGCCTTCAGATTTATGTTTGCTGCCCGAAAGTTTACCTTCGCTTTCTCACCACTCAAGTTTATCTTCGCCATGGCCTCTGATGAGATCATTTTGAAGCCACACCGTTATGTGGTCTGACTATGTGAAACGATATTTACTAACTGCTATTTTGATTAGGTAAATGCAAGTCTTTGTTGTAATTTGGAATTGCAAAGTAGACTATATCTAGCGTTAATTCCCTTCCCCATAACCTGGTAAGGCCAGTTGCCTTGTCTTGAACTGCACCTGACAGATTTCGTATGCAGCTTTCATTTGTGTCTTTTAAAACCGTGTGCCTTTTTTTCCTAGGCCTTTTTTCCTTCGTGACTTTTCTTTTCCCTAGATTGTTGCAACGTAACTGGGACGGGGGGTGGGGGGGATGCAAGGAGAGAAATTCAAAGTAAGCAAATATTCGAAATTGAGCGACTCAGCCACCCCCACCCCCATCTGAAATAAATCCTAGCTCAGCCTATGAATAAAACACGGTAAAGGATTACGGAATTCAAATTAAGCCATTGCACCATAAACGATGCCGAGTTCAGTGGCTTGAATAAGGGCAAAATACCTACTGAAAAGGAAGATCGCTTCTCAACTGTAGATGCGAAACAATAAAGTGATCTTCACTAATATAACTTTAAGCTTAGAAAACTGCAATATTCACTTTGTACAATATTTTCAGACAACTGGCCATCAACCAAATAGACCTGCATCAAACAACAGTTCTGTTTTATGCCCCTTTTAATGAATAGTGAACTTTGAAATTACAAATTTGTTTAAAAACGCCCTGTACGCAGCCATAGGTCTGCAACAGCAGTATTAAAATATTCAAAAGCCTACGATGCCACGAATTTTAAACACAAACTATACAACGGTCCCTCTTTTATGAACTAAGCAAGCATAACGAAGATCAACATTTGCAATCGATAGGTGTATTCATATGGTAGGAATTATACAAATTGAATTACCATAAACTAATTTAAAATGTAAATTAAACTTTTTTCATAAAGTATAGGGAAACAATCTGAAATCTCGGATAACCATTGAAAGCATGCATTACTTCATTTTTTAATAGGAGTCCGATTGAAGGTAGCACAGGAACTCATCTAAAATGTAAACGAGTGTTCTCTGCTATATTGTACGGCACAAGTTTCATTTCAGAATATACCCATTGAAAAGTACAAGGTGAATGCATGCACGCATGTCATAGTAGGAGCGTGACATTGGTTGTGTTGACAGATATTGAGTCTGACAACAGTGGGTGTGTGTAAAAAGCGTCGGACAGTGAATGTATTTTGAAATACAAATTTATTCTGGTATGAAAGGCAAACTTTTTTTTTTGTAATCTTTTGCGGAAATAACTATTTTTTTTCAATTTTAAGGGGCAGTATTGAATTAGTGCTAAACAGAAATCGCATTGCTACAAGAGACTTCAACACACTCTGGTTGATGTGTGTTAGACAACATATCGTCACAGCGGTTTTCCAAACTGGTAAAGAGTGATTTCTAAACTGAAATTCCATTCACTGGTAAGTTTATGTTGATTCATTCTCTCTATGGAAATAATACCCTTTTTGGTTTATCTTTGGTCAGAGTAGCACCATCTTGTTGTGAGAATATTTTAGGACTAGCACAAGGATCAAATTATTAAAGATGAGAACAAAGTCTTCTGGGCTACATATTTTTAACTAACATGCCCTAGTCCAATGGAAGGAGACTGAATCCAGTAGTGTTTTAAAACTTTCAGTATCTACAGAATAAGAAATACATACAGTAAAATTAGGAAACTGAATATAGATAGGTCCATACAGATTTTTTTCAGTTTTCATCGAAGTTAGCTTCATGGGTAATGTTTCAATGGAAAGATAGAGGATCTCATCGGTTTTTTCTAGCCTATAGAAAATGAGTATTTTTGGCCATCAGCCAATTGCAGCCCGCTTATTCTAACCACTGCTGGGAATCGACTACCAAGCGGCGATTAATAAGTGATATGTGTTCTGGTGGAAAGCGATAAGCAGGTATTAAAATTGGTTGGCACCACACCAAACCAGAATCGCATACTTCAACGTGCAAAAAAGGCCTAATTAATTGCTTATTGAAGTATAAGAAGTGAATTATTAAGTATCTGAGGTAGGTTTTAGATTTAGTTGCATTTGACTTGTTTCAATGGGACGTAAAATGCTACAACGACTTTTGGTCTGACTGGTACGAACTAGTAAAAACCTTAACCTTAAAGCTTTCCCGAATGGCGACCGAATTGATCGTTCGGCCCAATTCGTTTATTCGTGATGTAGGCAATGTATTACACCGTAAAAAAAAACTATGTCTTCATTCGAGGAATGGTCACCTGTATTTATTTTAACATTGTTTTAGTGTGTACTGCATTCGTTTCTATAGCAAACAAGCCAGCGAGCAATGGACGGAAGCTTAGTCAAAAGTTGGATTGGCAGAAAGATTTGCAATTAGACAAATACAAATAACTAACAGATACTGACATAAAAAAGTAAAACTAATTTAAATGTTACATAAACACCTACAATAATTTCAGTAATACATGAATTACTGATTTCCAGTTACATTTTGTGATCGTTTCAATGGCGAAACAACCTGCGAACGTCTGCAAACTGAAACGCAATAACAAACGAAACTGAAACACACGGAAAATGATAGGCTACATTACCTATGCCACAACAAATAGACTCGCAAATAAATTTATAAAAGTGTTACACCACAAATTCAAAATGCGGAAATTCTTACATACGCCCATAGATGTTTGTAACAGATTTATTAATAAACTGATAGGATAGTACTAACAAGGTACTTTGATTAAATATCCCTCCTGCGGCGGATGGTTATCGAGCTTTCTGGAACGACCCAAGTTTTTTCCCTTAAACTCGTTTGTGCTCTTGTGTTCGCAAATAAGCTAATCAGAATTAGGCAACACAGACCACTCACAAGTTTAATGGGAGCACAAATTTTCGTGTTCCAACAAATTATCGATAGCTATCCTTGCCCTCGGGTTATTACCTACGATAAATGTTCTGGAACAAGATAGATTTTGCTTCTTCTAACCCTTTTGCGCTTTGTGTTGACTAATTATTAACATACTGAGCCACTACGCAGTGAAGAAGATTTTTTACAACGCAAGCACAAACGAGTTAAGGCAGCAAAAACATGAGTGTTCCAAAAAAATTAATCATACCAGCCACAGGAGGGGTAGTTAAGCAGAGTATCTTGTATCAGTTTGTTTGTGAATTAATTACTAATATTCATTCACATATGTAAGAATTTCTACATTCACATGCATGATTCGATAAAATTCGATTTCATGTGTAACTAAAACAATTTCAAATGTTTATGTAAGATTTAAAATGTGTAAGATATTATCACTTTAATATTCATACTTACTATTTATTGGTAGTTTATTAACTTACTAGCAGTAGTACCCGGCTTCGCACATAGGGTTTGTTTCGCCCGTCGTTGTTACCAAGTTTTCCGTAGGTGTGACCTCAACATTTAATACGACAGGCAGTTTTGTTTCTTGGAATACTCCAATTTTCCTACCAACGTCTACCTCCCCTCTTCCCTCCTCCTTTCCTCCGATCCTCTTAAAAAACTTACCTTGTAGTTCAGTTAATGCGTATAAGCATATGCTAAATGGTAACAGATGCATCCGCCAATCCTGCCAATTTTTCCCCATAAAGATCACTCCCCCACACAAAAGCATTCTCCGTTAAGGTTCCCTCCCACTCCCAGTTTATCACTTTAGTTCGAGTGACCTGTATCGTATGAAAAATACAGAGTTCATCGTGTGTAACGTCATTTAAGACTTGCCCCTGAGATGCACGTGCTGTACAAATTGTTAGTCAAGACAACAGTGTGCCAATTTCAAGTTTTCAAGGCACCAGTTTCAATTTCTGGCCAAAGAAGTGACATGCTGACCCGTTTTTATTGCAGGGGTTGCTACGGGGGTTCTTGTTGTCGTTTTAGGTTGGGGGTTGCCTTATCAATAATGTAGATATTTATCTTTGTGTAACAAAGTTATCCTTGGGATTTGATTACTCTGAAACCGAATATCTAAGTGAGGCAATAACTCGTGGGTTCAATAATCAATGTGTTATTCACAAAGCCTGAGCTAGGCCGTTTAATAGGGCTAGCACTAACAAGAATATAATTAAGCAAGTATTTATTTAGAACAGAAGTTAGCCTAAGCTACAACCACAATCTCTCAATTAAGTAACGTCTAATTCAATAAATTATTAGAGCAGTAGTCTGGTTAATGTAGCAACAATAATTCCTAATCACAATCCATATATTAATTACAAGTATTATATTCCTTACACTGCTGACCAAATATTAAATACAACAGTAGCCCACAGTATGTAACCAAATAATATTGTACTTAACTTAGAATCCATAAATATCAGCACAGCCTCTTAAGGAAGATAGCTTTACTCCAAAGTGAAAATCCAAATACAATCCTCACAAAATAAGCAAGTCCTGTTTTCATCCTAGGAACAGTCAACTTCAGCCAGAGAGCACCCACGAACTGAGAGACTTCCAGAGAACAACCACAGTCCACCATCAGCCAGGAGAAGAACAGCCCCCAGACAAAGAGCTCTCAGCTTAAATACTAATCCAGGTGAAAGAGTTAAAATGTCTGTATCTTACTCACTGCCCTCAAGTGAGCAATTCAAGCACCAGAGGTCTAATTTAGCCTTAGTCTACTGCCATCCTTTCAGAGGAATTGGAAATATAAAAGGGTTAGAATCTAACCTAGTGCTGTTGCCCTCTGGTAATCAGTCAGAGAACCTCAGGACCAGCTTACATGGATAGCAACCTCCAAAACCAGGCTAAAGCCTAGCCTACTATAATAAGTTAAATACTAAGGGTGCTTTATGACTGGATGATTAATTAATAAATAGACATAAATCGCTGGAAATAATACTAAGGAAAATTGGAAATTAAGCCAACAGCGAAAATCTTACACTAGAAATAACGTAGTTCAGTAAGCCACCTTTATGCACTTACGTTTCGTCGGAGTGGCATGACCCGGATTCGAACCAGCTACCCAGTTCGCCCCCAGATCACTTGCATAGCGCCTTAGTCGCTATGGCCACATCCTCAACTGGCTTCCTTGGATGATTAATTAGCGGTATCCGGAAAAAAACGCCCCCGACAAAACGCCCCCAGAAAAAAACGCCTTTTTAAGGTGAACACCGCATGGTCACTCTCACGATGACGTTGAAGTGTGTTGATTCATGAAGGATAGGGTGTAGAACTTAGCACAGCATTTTCTGTAAACTTTAAAAGAAGGTGCGAAAAGAGGAAGCAATGTGTTTAAGAAATGAATAATTGATTTCTGTTTTAGCGTTTTCTAGCTTTCTTTTTTAGAACTAGAAAACAGGGTTTGGGTGTATTATAGGTTGAGCGGATTGAAATGTCAAACGTCTTGTAGGTTGCATGACTGGTTCAATTTGTACTGCTAAGAATGACTTGTGTCAAAAATTTCCTGCTTTTTCTCTATCAACAAGAATTTTTTCGTCAAGCATCAGGGAGGGGGCATAGGGCAGTCGGGGTATTTCACGATAATTCCCTGGCTGGTTCGATTCGTACTGCTAAGAATGAATTGCGCACGAAATTGAATGCTTTTAGTCGATAACCAAAAATTTGTTGGTAAGCCTCAGGGAGAAGGCAGAGGGGGAATAATGGACCCGGCCCTGGGGGGGGGGGGGGGGGTAATAGAAGTTCTATGGCTGATTTGATTTGCGCTGCTAAAAATGACTTGTCCACAAAATGTCATACTTTTAGTGAAATCTGCAAGAATTTTGTCAGCCAAGCCTCAGGGGGGAAATGAGGAGGGGTGCTGCGGGCCCTTGGGGGTTCTTTCACGGGGATTTCCATGACTGGTTCGATCTGATTGTACCAAAGTTCATGCTTTTAGCTTAATTTTCAAGAATTTGTTCATCAAGTTTCAGTGAAGGGCACATGAGGCGCTGGGGTCCGTGGAGAGTTATTTCACGGGAGTTCAATGCCTGGGTTGATTTTTACTGCTAAGAATGGCTTGTGTGCCAAATTTCATGCTTTTAGCTCGATTTGCAAGAATTTGTTGGTCAAACCACGTGGGGGGACATAAAGTTGGTTCTCGGTCCCTTGGGTATCTTTCAAAGAGAGTTGCATGACTGGTTCGATTTGAACTGCTGCAAATGACTTACGTCCCAAATTTCATGCTTTTAGCTCTATTTGCAAGAATTTGTTGGTCAACCCTCAAGGTGGGGAGCATGGGAAGGTGCTGGGAGCCCTTGGATTGTATTTCATGGGTGTTCCATGTCTAGTTCAATATGTACTGTTAAGAATGACTTGTGTACCGAATTTCATCCTTTTAGCTCGATGTGCTTGATTTTGTTGCTAAACAATATTATTGAAACATTCATGTTCTCAAGATTATAAATGTACAATGGTGAGTGTTAGAAATCACTGTAATTCCTTCCATAATAATTGGAAGATTTACATTAAATTCGTGTTAAGCAATACTGTACAGGGTGGTCATAAAGTCTTTACCTGATTACAAAAATTTATTAAACACAAACTATGCTAGATACAAACATACGGTTTTCTGCAGAACGAAGCTCAACTCATAACGTTTTTTACCACTAGGTTAGTTGACTTAAACATGTAATCTATTTGTGACCTGGAGCACATCAAGGCAATATTCAATTTCCCTCCATGTATTGAAAAAAATCACTTCAGTTTCAGTCGCTATATAACAGCTGTTATGCTATCTTTAGTGTTTCAATGTTAGCAACGAGTATTTTGTACATACTACCACAAGAAAAAATCAAGGGGTAATATTCGGGGATGTGGGTGTCCATGCTGTCGGACCATCCCTCCCAATCCATCAGCCGGGTAAGGTTTTATAGAGGAATCCGCGAACTTATAATCTCCAGTGTGGCGGTGCCCCATCTTGTTGAAATAATCCATGGCTGACATTGTTGCAACGGTAGTGCAACCAGGGGGTGGCAACTGTACTAGAAACAATGCATCACTAACCTTCGCAATCTGCCTTCCACCCAACGCTTGGCCGGGTCAACAACGCAACATGGTGCCAGCCTACTTCCGGATCTCGTCTGAATGTGATCTGATGAGACTCGCCAAAGGCTAATCCTACAACATATTTATTTATTTATATACCAAAATTTATTTATTTATTTATTTATTTATTTATTTATATATACAAAATTATTGTAACCCCCTATAAAAAGCATAACAGCAATTTCAGATTAAAACAACAATTTTGCGAATCTCATTCAGGCAAGAAGAATATGGCGGCACCTCTTAATGTACCCCTTTCACGCATGTCTCGTTTCTGCTCTCGCCTGAATGAGGTTCCTGAAATTGTTGTTTTAATTTTAAATTGCTGTCATGCTCTTTGTAGTGGTTATAATAATTTTGTAATTAAAATAAATAAATAAATATATTGCAGAATTACCATATTGCGGTTTACATATATCGTTCTAGAATACACATCCCATAATTCATCATTTCTGTCGTAATTGTGCGATTCAGATAAATATGTATTGAGCAAGTTACCAAAAATGTGAAAACACTGTATATCTTAAAAATTATGCAAAAATCAATTTCTAAAATCGAACAGCTATTGGAAAATTAGTTCAAACTTTTTTCCTGTGGTAGGATAAATTTGAAAATAGTATCACAGTGTAACTGTAGCCATGCGTGTTTTTTCCCTACTCGTCGGACTAACGCTTCTCGGACATTGTGTACCCCATGTAAATCTTTATGGCGGCTGCTATCCCATAATCTCAAAGTGGAGGTATCGATGCTGGCTGCGCCTTAAGCCGTGAAACTGCTAGTCTGGTAAATACCATATATCGTCCTAGGTGCAAAAAAGGGCTCCTGCATATCAAGGTACGTCTTTCTTGACTGTAGGCTCTATAAACTGCTGATCTTTTTTTGTGAAACCACCACATGCAACGAGATTTCTCCTGTAACGACGCCATTTTGGTTTATTGGCGATTGCAGCACCACCCTAACCTACTGGCGATTGTAGCGCCAACCAAACCTAGTGGGGAAAAAATTTTATGAGTCGGACTTCGTTTAGCAAAAAAACTGTATGTTTGTATCTAGCATAGGTTTTGTTCAATAGATTTTTGTAATCAGGTAAAGACTTTATGACCACCCTGTACTTTTGGAGGTATCAATCTATGTACCAAATTTCATTGCAATCCGACCATTCGTTTGGGCTCCACCCAGACTACAAAAGTGCAACCAACGGACCAACCAAAATGTTGCAATTCAGAGTGCGTTATAGGCTACGCTCCGCTCCGATATTTAAATAGTCAAAATATATCGCAGAATATCTTTGACTTTCTAATCATAAAAAATAATGCTATAAATCGCGACAAGATAAATCTATGATTCATTCCTTTTTGTTCCTCCAAATATTGTACTACCCAGTGCTAATACACAGCATCTTCCAAACGATTCAATTTTGAAATAAACAATTTCTACATAATATTTTGTTACTAATGGGTAGTATTGTAGACATATTCGTTCGAGTATTTGAATTGTTCTGTGTCCCAACAGTGTAACATACCATGTTTCTAAAATAAAGTTGCCTTCAGGTTTATTAACGAAGAGAGGGATTATGTAACATTGGCTGGTATAACTTCCACTTCCTCATAACTAATTAGTTTTTTAACCCTACTTGTGCAAAAATGATGTAGTGACAAAGCACAACAACTCCTCTGCTTCCCACTGATGTTGCATCGAAACACAGAACGACATTGATGGATTGGTTATGACAGACATCGTGAGCTGGAGCATTTAAATCTTAAAAACTGCTGTTTAAGGAAATACGTTAACGTCGATTAACGCTTGTGGACTGACAAAAACATTTCACCAAAAATTAAATGTGTCTAAAGGAAATAGATACCACTCATCACTTGATCTGGCTGTCGATTAGCCTCATTCCCCCGTCAAAGCTACACTCATGTTATGCAATATTATGTGGTTTCTTTGGCATTGCAAAGGATCAATTTCTACAAATGACCACAGTAGGCAGGCTTGCTTATTCGCAAATGCGGCTGAAGTAAAAGTGATTTTAAAAGTAATACGAGTTTTGTTTTCATACCAGAAAAGGAATTGCACAGCCTAGTAGTTAGTACTAGTTGCCTGCATACTCAAACTAAAATAGTAAAGAAAACAGTATTACGTGAGGAAGTATACACTCCAGTCATGTATAATCAGATCAAAAAGCCATTAAAGGCATTGTCGAGGAGTGCACTCGGCGTGTCGCCGCAGTCGCCGTGAGGAGTTTGTGTTGGCCCGTTTGCGAATTGGTCACACCCGACTTACTCACTGTTTCCTTTTGCGGGGGGTTGACCCTCCTGAATGTTCTTGGTGTCGACGGCCACTTACTGTCCGGCACTTACTTGTTGATTGTCGCCATCTTGATGGTGTTTGTCGTCGGTTCCATCTTCCGCATGACATTGCGCGTCAGTTGGGCGATAAGTCTGTCCTCCTGTCCGGTGTTTTCCAATTTTCGCAGGAGGTACAGATGTATGACAAGATTTAGATTAGGGGTTTGAATAACATCTCTGTAATGTGTGGTGCAGTGGCAACCCGGACCACTGCGATAAATGACCAAGTTGTCGACGCGCCATTAAGCCTCAATCCCCCCCCCAGATCAAAAACCAAAACTGGTAAAAGGGGCCTCCAAGTTCCGAATGGTTTGGCCCTTCAAAGGTGTGATATCAACGCACCAAAACATTCGCCAAGTTAATCGCACCGCTTAAGAGTTTGAAGGTTAAATAAAAACTAGAACATTGTTAATTTCGGTAGCAATGTTCAAGTTTTCATTTGACGTCCAAAGTATTATTCAGTGCGATTATGTTAGCGAATGTTTTGGTGTGTTGGTATCACTCCTTTGAAGGGCCGAACCATTCGGAACTTGGCAGCCCCTTTCACCAGTTTTGGTTTTTGATATGATATCACTCTTTTTTTTTTTAATTGTGTATTTGACTCAACTCCACTATCGTGCAGATGTGTAATAAAGTGGCACGTCAACAAGAAATTGGTTTTCAACACTTTGCTCCTACGTTTTGCCTATAGGCCGAACCATTCTAAACCTTGTCACCTCTTTATAGGTTTTTGGTTTGGTTTTAATTTTGTTGTAATTTGTTTTATTTAGTTAGTTTTGGTGTGTTGATATCACTCCTTTGAAGGGCCGAACCACTCTCAACTTGGTAGCCTCTTTACCAGTTTTTGGCTTTGTTTATTTTGATTTTCTTTTGGTTTATTTTTCGTGAATTGGACGTGAATACAATAACTGAACAAAAAACGGTTTTGCCGTTTAGAAAAAAGGATTAGAGCTCGTATCCCCATACTCATAGCTGTCAAGGAACACGAATAAAAACGGATTAGAGTTCACTCGAACGCAACGAACTATAATTTGCACTCCAATTCCAGGTAACAAAGAAACGTTTTACTCAATGGTTATGTCAGAAAAGGGAACACTGTTGTATTTGAAATGTTTAATGTTTGTGCATGCGCATGCACTTAATTTGTGTATTATACTGGCTTTTTCAAAATTTATCTGCGTTTTACATTTTAAGTCTGATTCTTGTGAGTGGCTATATGTGTATTTTGTGTGGAGGCTAGCATGTTACAATCCTTGTTCCCTGGATTCAAATTATAGTTCGTTGCGAACTCTAATCCGTTTTTATTCGTGTTCCTTGACAGCTGTGAGTATAGGCATACGAGCTCTAATCCGTTTTTCTAAACGGCGAAGCCGTTTTTTGTTCAGTTAATTTGTTAGCTTTTTTCTCTTCATTTTTATTGTAATAGATACGGTATGTCCACTATACACCCAATTTTGTTTGCGAAAAAACAAAACATTAGAAATGCGCATTTCTGTTCAGGTTCTGCCCAAGCTTTTTTCCATGTTTGTTATTTGATGGCAACACACTAGTGTGTTTGTAGAGTATCAACTGATGGATAGTTGATTCTTCATTGTTGCAAGCAGATGCAGTATTATGGCAAACAATCGCGGCAACAATTCAACTAGCTTCCCAAAACCTGCATTGAATAAGTAAATAAATCTCACAGTCATGTTGACCGTCCAATTTTGAGGCCTTTACAGACTTTGCACCGGACGGTTTTCGTCTTGATGGTGTTCGTCGTCGGTTCCATCTTCCGCATGACATTGCGCGTCAGTTGGGCGATAAGTCTGTCCTCCTGTCCGGTGTTTTTCAATTTTTGCAGGAGGTACAGATGTATGACAAGATTTAGATTAGGGGTTTGAATAACATCTCTGTAATGTGTGGTGCAGTGGCAACCCGGACCACTGCACTGTGACTGAGGTTGGCGCTAATGACCAAGTTGTCGACGCGCCATTAAGCCTCAATCCCCCCCCCCCGGACGGTTTAAAACTGAAAGATTAAAGCGAAAACCAAGACCATTTCATTTTGGTTCTCGACAACGATTGACTATATATAAATAAAGTAATTTGTTGCTGGAGCAACAGGACTGACAAGAACCCAGGAGGTCGCTAATTGCCAGCCTAAAAGGGGAGAGCATTGACTATACGCTGGTAAAAGGTAGGAGGTATACAATGGAGCCGCCCCGAAGCTACTACGACAATGTTGCATCGTTGCATCGTTGCATCTTGTTCGAGTGAGCTACAA
>JAHWFP010048151.1:0-97559 GCA_023313725.1 Lithobius niger | reverse complement strand
TGTGCTCCTCGCCTATTGTTTCCCCATTGTTACATGTTGCAGCATTGTAACATTTTGACATTGTTAGCCGCGCCGCCTCCGCCTCCACCTCCGCCTGTCCACTTTTTGAAAATTCTCGTGCGCAAACGAACTCTAATAAGCACTGCCTGCCGGCTGTGCTAATTTCTTTGGCAACGTTGTTTAGTTCACTAGTGTCTATCTAGGCACCCACGTCAGTATACACGTTGTCATTCTCCGAACTTTAACCGTCCAATGAGACACGAACCGACAATACTAACAATGGTTATAACAATATTTTCGTACTTACGCGCCCTCCGACGCCATCCCCGTTACGCCCCCAGGCTTCAAACCATAAAAGGTACGCAGTTCGTATTGTACTACACCCATTCATTCAATTGCATAACTGGAAGCCTTCCCGCTATCTCAGTATCGATGAATAATCTCCCTATGGGATTACCATGGGGATAAGTGGACTAGCTAGCGGACTAGCTAGCTAGTTAGTAAAACATTTTCAACGTTATTGAGGGTCAGATTTTGCATTGAAAGCAGCTTAGCTGACATTCCTACACGAGTTAATTTTTATCAGGCGGGTCATTGCTCTCGATTTCAACACAATTTAAGCTTTTGTACCGCATTATTATTTTTCCCCAAGTACCTGAAATGTGGCCAACTATGCTTCAAGATATAAGACACTGACGCTATGGCGTCGCGCTACAATGGTTTACACCCTCGAAAATTGAATTGATGTTATGTTTGTTGTGATGTTTGTTGCCTAAGTTGGCGCGACACACTGGCGTGTGTCTAGATAAAAGGTTGTAACGGACAGGAGCAATTTATTTATTTTTTAATGGCTACCACCCCTTCTGAGTCAAAGTGTTCTAAGCACGGCTCATGGGTAGGCTATAAAATAAGTGTCTATTATTACAGCTGGCACTTTTCTGTTAAAATACGAATTGTGCCCTTATTGCTCCACAGCGTACTTCAAGCAGAGAAGGTGCTTCGCCCTGCTAAATGCTAGTGTGAACCAATTTACAGGAAATGGAAAAGTCAGTAATGTGCCTTCGAAATTATAGGGACTCTAGAATGAGCATATCCAAACGTTTGTTATAATTTGGCCGATAGCAGCCGGCAAAGTATTTTGTAAATTTTCTTTTCAAACTTTTTCGTTTTCAAATATTTTTTTTAGGTGTGGATTCCAAACCTCTAAAACAAAGTCTAAAGCTGGTGTTACTGACTGAAATGAATTAACACGAAAACTTGCAAGTCTAACTGGAAAGCATTTGCGAATAAGATCTATGAGATTTAGAAAGCATCCACTGAGGAAGGGAATTGCTTCCGAACCCTTTTTTTATCACCATTGTTCCTAATTCTTCATTCCCTCCCTCCTTTGCGACTATCCATCTTTTATTGCACGTAAAACACCGCACGGTTATGTCTTATAAGACTCACCCTAGTATTCACTGGCTAAGTAACAATGGAAATTCTGTAAGAACCCTTTATTAGCCTTAAGTTTGCAATACATTAATAGCTCCCAACTGTTACCGAGCCGCTGTTCAACTGCTTTGTTTCTGCCTTTAACTCGTAACAATTTTGTTAGCATTTGCTTACAGCATTGCAAACTCGCAAAGAACGGTCCCCCCTTTCTTGTATTGTTGACGCTGTATAACCTACCCCAACAATCCCCTCTACACAGCCTCCATCTGTTGACGTAATTATTAACTGAATATTAAAAACTTTTTTTTTTGCTTCCAAAACTTCCTCCTGATAAGACGTGTTGACTAGGACATGGAAGCAAAATGGCCGCTCTAGTCGCTATGTTTGGTAAACAGAATTGACCAGGCCTTATCTACACCCTTGATGGACGGAGGCTCGTTCATTACTTCGTGTTCCCTCTCAAGGTATGGTAGTTACTAATTCAGCATCTTTAAAGGCGCATTGCAGCCGTTCTTCCGGATTTCTACGAAGCCTTCCCTTGTGGACTTAGGTATGCAAGATAGCCCTAGGTGGAGACTCGGGAGTAGGGCTATTGCCTCATTCCCAAGCACGTCAACAGCCCCACTGAAAATAAACTGCTTCAAGGCCTCATTTTTACGTTTCTTCTTCTTGACGTCCGCACTTCACCTCACGTAGGGGGATCCCTGCGTAAAGTCACATCCTGGGAAGGGGCTGTACGGAACGATCCGCACTATACGGCCTCAGACTAAACACAGCGTGGGGACGGAGGAGACCGGGGCGTGAGAAGGCCAGCCCAGGCCGACTGAGAGACACCGGGATCTCCATAGCACGCTCTGCTCCCCACTTCCCCACATCTACTTTTGATTACCATTCAACCAATTGTTTTCTGCAGACCTCAAAACAAGCGTTAGTACCAATGACTATTAATTATATAGCACACTTTTTTAAATATGTGATCTTTGTTGTATGGGATCCTCACATTCAATGATCGTGGTTCCTGCTTGTGACATCATTTTTACATCTGCATTCTAGCCTAGATTAAAACAAGCAACACCGCTTCAAAATTTACGCAGTTAAATGTGAAGCAAAATCTTTAACGGTTTAAAGGTTTTTGGGACGTGTCTACCATTTAACGTGCATTCTTCATGTGTAATATCACTATGACATATGCCTTCCAACATCAACTGTGACTGAACGTTTAAGAAACGGAATAACAAGACGGGTCATATTATACAAGTATGTCGTTTTATCGAGTTTCGTGTACTACGTGAAACACACCCCTGGGATCACTTGCTTGTTAAACAAGAATATCGAATATGTTGAGATTTTGACGTAATCATCTGCAAGTTGTCCAAAAGCATGGAAATTATTGCATCAACATTGCGTCATTTTAACGTCGCGAGTGAATAACAACTTGCCCCAGAAATAGTATAGCACATATCTTCCAGCATCCAATAACGGGATCCAGACCTTTTTTTAGCCCCAAAAATACCGTGATTGGAGCTGCCTAAATTTGTCTAAAAATGCGTTATAAATGTATTGTTATCTCATAAATTGTAGTGTTATCCAAAGTAAATTATAAAATTATATATTAACTACAAAGGAAAAAAATTACCTCTCTTTCCCTTTGCTCTATTATAGACATAGTCTAGCTACCATGAGTTTGTAACGGTCTTAGGAAACTTTATATACTCAATTCATTATTAATAACAGCGTCTAAATTCTAGAACATTTAATCATGGCTGCTCTTTGTCTAGCAGTTAAGACATGAAGATTGAAGACATGAAAATCAAGTTTTACTGTTTTTTTTGGCTTTAGTAGGTTTCCATTAGGCGGTTTACGTGCGTCATTTTCAAGTGTTCTTTATCGCATTATTCAGCTATGAAAAAAGCAACAATTCATCTTTCGCGCTTTTGTTACCATGCAGCGAAACTCACTCCGTCTTGTTCATTGTTGTAAGCAAAATAAGTTGTCCTTTGTTGTACGAAAGAAACAAAATGCGGTTGTCGTGAGGCTTATAACCTAGTTTGGTTTCGTGCTCCCAAAAAACAAAAACAAGAACAAAATTCGGTATCTACATCATTAAGGACGTATGATGTGCGTGTGTGTGCGTGTGTGTTGGGGGGGGAGGGTTGTACGTCTACTTCTCTGGAACCAAAGCACCTACAAACATGGGAGTAGGACGAAACGAAAGGTAATTAAATTGCGCTCAGTATAGGCCTATTTTCATCTCAGTAATTTGATGTTATGACCCTCAAAAACGCGAAAAATCCTGATAATATAACGTCGAAGTTTTTTTTAACCCTTCATGACGTCTGTTCATGACGTCATAGTTTCTTCTTGAAAACCTCCTCGAGCAAAGTGAAATGATCTGGAGAAGGATGCTCGCCAAAAATAAACTTAAAGGACGGTGTATTTTGCACCATACCACATATAAATCTTAAAATGATGTGTATCAACTGACTTTATGCATGGAAAAAACAGACCCATAGATCTGGTTTTAAAAGGGCGTCATTTTCTTGGATTCTAAAGCACGGAAACATTCCGTGGATTGAGCGAGCAAAGCGAGCGATTTTCAAGTAAACTAAACCTTTTCCATGTGTGTCTCGCTTTGCTCTAGCAATCTTTCATCTCTCGCCTTCGTAGAAGATTACATCTGACGTTCTGCAGATGTTTCTCCAAGTGAGGGAACATCAGAAAGTGAAGTGATAAGACGCCACAGAAACATCTGTACTGAGCAGGACGTAAAGAAAAATATTCTTAAAATAAGTAAAACAAGAAAACCCATATAATGTGTATACTAACACAAATTAGAAGTGGTGTGTGGTTCTTGGTGGTTACATTGATTCAGTCACGTTGCAGAGAAAATGTTTGCGCTGATTGAGTGAGCTAAGCAAACGAAAATCATCCTTTGTCATGAGAACAGCACTTTTCTGATAAATTGCTTGATCTTTTTGCTTGCCTCCTTGGACGTAAAAAAATAATATTGACCTTTTTTTGAGATAACCGATATAGTATACTACAGTCATATAATTTGCTTGATCGTTTTTTATGTTGAAGGTCAGTCTGTATCATAGGTGTTGCAGCAAGAAATCTCCTTGAGCGTAGAGAGACGACGTGGAATGAGCTAGCGAAGCAAGAGACTCCGCTATAGTTCTGCCCTTAAAATAGTATTGATATTGGTTGGTAACTTTGAATTTACTTCCATTAACCCTGAACCAGCAAAGGGCCCTTCCCACAGTTAAACTATAGTATCTGCAAAATTGCAACTTTTTATGCCTGGTGGAGGAATTAATTTTTGCACAATTAACTAGCCAACTAGCTAATTAGCATGCAAATAATTAGGCAAATCTCAACTTTATTCACACTTTTATGAACATAAAAAAGTTAGGCTACATCACTATTAGTGACTTGAATGTTGTCCGAAGGTAAAGTCAACAGTGGCATCCATGGAAGGCCACCAGATTTTCGCTTGTGCGAGACCTTACAAGTTGACAATTCCCAGGTGGGAACTATGTAGATCTGTAAGCATGTGTTTCTGTAAAGCTGCAGAAATGATTACTCTGAACCTCCGAAATAGTGTTTTAGACCCTACTGTTATTTCTGTACGTCTATTGAAATATGTTAGTAAATCTTAGTCGCCATGGTGAACGTATCTAAAAACTTTGCATAGAATAGGATCCCTACGACTTTCAGCAACTAGGGTCTTATTTAAAACTGGTAAGTTAGAAATGGTGTTCAGTGCCAATATGTTGTACTGCTCTTCCATTTGGTCAAATTCCTCAACCATAGGGAGGGGAAGGCGTGACAACGCATCAGCAGTAAAATTTTCTTTTCCAGGAATGTGCTGAAAATCATAGGAATATCCGTTCAGAAGAACTGCCCAACGCTGAACTCTCGCTGCTGCCATTTGGGGAATACCCTTCTTAGGACCAAATATCCAGAGGAGGGCTTTCTAATCGGATTGCAGGATGAACTTTTGACTGTATACATACTCGTGAAATCACTTCACTCCCCAAGCAACACTCAAGGCCTCACGATCAAAATGACTATATCCTTGTTCATCTTTTGTTAGGTTGCAAGAAGCAAAAGCTATTGGTCTACTCACGCCATTAGGCATTATATGCATCATACTACAGCCCACCCAATAGAGACTTGCATAGCAGACCAGTTTAGGTTTTTTGGAATTAAGTGAACTAATATCTTAGATTTTACAAAAGTTCTTTTACGGTGTCAACTTCCTTGTCATAATCCTTCCCCCAGATCCATTTTACTTTAGGGCTTAACAACCTGGTCACTGGGGCAAAAATATGTGCCAAGTTAGGAAGATATTTTGTATAGTGAGGCCTTGAGTGTCGCTTGGGGAGTGAAGATATTTTGAATAGTGGTTTACGAAACCAAGGAAACTCTGTAACTGTTGTATGTTTGTAGGGTTAGGGGCCTTTGTAATGGCTTTATGACTTCTGGCAGGGTGGGAAGACCTTCAGCGTTTATCATACAACCAAAATACTTAAGGTCAGGCCGTGACAGCTTACATTTGTCAATACAAAGTTTTGCACTCGCATCTTGAAGTGCAGGCAAAAGTTGGTTTAACAACTCGTCATGGGGTTGTCCCTTACCACTGACGAAAATGTCGTCATGAACGGAATGCACTTAGGAATTTTGTTAGTGACTTGTGTCATATCGCGCTGGAATATCCCTGGACTTGAGGCCAGGCCTAAAGGCGCTCTTAGCCATCTGTAAAGTTCCAGTGGCATGTTTATCGTTAAAGCAGCTTGAGATTCCTTATCCAACTCAGTTTGCAGGAAAGCATCCTTCAAATCTATCAAACTAAAGTTATCACTGCCTGATAATTCGCTAAAAAACTCAGTGGCTGTGGGAACTGGATAGTGGTCGATCTCCAGCTGAGGATTAACAATGGTTTTATCATCCCCTATGACACGGATTTCTCTGTTCGGTTTAGATCTATGACCAGAGGGGTCACCCACTCTGAAGTTTTCACGGCTTCCAGAATACCCAGGCTAGCAAGGTGCAGGATTTCCTGTTTAACACACTCTTTTAAAGCCAAGGGGATGGGGCGAACTTGGTGATATACTGGCTTCGCAACAGCCATTAACTGTATTTTGGCCTTGTAATTTTTGAATTTTCCAAATCCGGGGCCAAAAAACTCTGGAAAACCCTCTTCAATTTCCTTAGTGTTAACCACAGTAGGGCTTACTTTTAGTTTTTTAACCTGTTTAACTTTTGTTTGGAAATCAAAAAAGGCATCATTACCAACTCGGAAAACAGAAATCCAAACTTTGCCACATAAATTTGATTTATAATGTTTTGACACCATAGCATCTAAATTCTCGGTTTGGCCATTGACAGTTATTTCTAAATTAATTAGGAACATGGCTTTCTCCTCCTCCTCAGTGTACGAGTTTATTCAGTATGGGCTATTTTGTAATGGTACATTGGCAAAGTATTTGTTGTAATGGTTCATGGAGATGATGGTTCCATATCCACCGGAATCTTGTTGCGTTTGTAACTCGATTCCATTCAGAGTGACTGGAATGTGCCATTTAGATATTTTCATACGATTAATAACTAATTTATTAGTTTGAACTGAATTTGAAATTAGCTCGGCTGTGCTGCTCACTCCGATGAAGTTATTTTGCAAACAATAGTCCTCGCCGGATTCTGACTCACTGCTGGACCCATCAAGCCAGTTATAAATGACACTACCTTCAGATTCTGAATCGCTCAGCTAGTTTTTGCTTAGCAGATTAACCTTTTTTACGGTAACTGTACCTGTGTTTAATCTTACTTTTGAGAGTATAGCTGTGAGTTGTTTTTGAGTTAACTTTAGTTGACTTTTGACTAGGACTTTTTCTACAGACTTCCTTAAAGTGTCCATGTGTATGGCCGCGGTCACAGATGTAATCTTTATATTTACACCTAGACTTAACTTGGCCGGCACGTCTGCAACAAAAACAAGTGATATCAGACGTTGGTTTTGGTCGAAACTTAGTAGTTTTGTTTCGTTTTGTCACGTATTTCAGCCTGGTCTGCCTCTGCTGGCTCCAGTAACAGAGTGAGTGGAACCGTAGCAGTTAAATCTAATGTTTTCTACAAAAGCTCCATTTGGATTTTCTCTGATACACTCCCCCAATGAATCGATCTCTTATCATTTCACTGTTAAAATTCTTGATTTTGTCAAAATCGCAATGTTTAGTCAATAATTTAAGAGCTGAAACATATTGATTAATGGAATCCTCTGACTTTTGAGCTCTTCTAAAGAATCTCACTCTTTCTGACACTAGAGAAACAAGTGGTTCCAAATCGTTAAGTATAGCTTTAACTAACTCTGTCAAACATTTCCTTCCCTACTGATGTCATCAATAAATATAACCTATCAGCATCAGGAACCTTCTTTGCCCTGAAGAAATAATTTATATGGGTTGAGTATTTATCCCATCCTCGTCGCCATTCTGTTATGTCCTTTGGTAGACAACTGCGCAGGTTTCCCAAGCAGAGCAACGGACTTGTTGAATGAGTTGCAGGATTTTTTTTATAACAATTACAGGTCATGTGACCCACAATTGTCACATGCATATGGAGATCAGTAGGTATCAATACATCAGTATACAAGTATGGCACTCTAACGCTAGTAGAGGTTAGCACTGGGTTATAAGTTAACAACGTGAGAATCGAAGGAACGCTAACAATCTGTGGCGCCACAAGTAACGACACCACACGTAGCATGCATAATTTCAGATAATGGTCGTAGCCTATAGATACACAGACGGAACCTTAATCCAATGAATCTTCAGTGCTCTTCTTTGTGTGTCTTAGAAAGACTCGTGCGATTCGTTACCCAGAATTCGACTTGGTCGAACAATTTATGTGTGCAACACTTCACAGAAACTACATCAGAGACAGCATATGAGAAAGCCTAGTAAAATCTTTCAGGATTCTCCTACACCATAAAGTAATATTATGGAAGTTTCTGGAAGTCGGAAGGTACAAAAACAAGCAGCTAGAATGACTATTGTGTGCACGGCAATTCTTGAGTCCTGAGAGTATTTTATGAGCGGCCACGTCTTCCTGAAGGGGGCGGCTTTAATCGACGGCCGCCATTGTTTTTGTAACCATCTTGGATATCAACAAGACACACTGCTACTAAAAACGCTCAATCGATTATCTGTGTTCGTTCTGCGGAGAACTCAAGATAGGCCGCGGACACTTTACATAGTCGCATCCGGTCTTCTGCACAGTTCTAGCACTACCAATGGTGATGTACACACCTCTATCACGCATTGCAACAGCTATCTCTATTATATAATCTAAAAGCAGTACCCACCAGAATTGCCGGTTAAAAATGTGTTAGCTTTTAAGCTTATTTTAGATTTTAAGCGTATTGTCAACTTTTAGGCCTCATTCTTACCTGGAGCTTTAATTTCTTAAGTACCAGTTAACGGAGATTTGGATTGTATAGTACGCCTATTCATTTTTGCAACACGGTGTGCCTTCGAGCCTACTATGTTACAACGTAGCCTATATACGACGCGCCATTAAGCCTCATCTCCCCCCCTATATAGATCAGTGGTAGAAGGGAAGTGACAGGAGAGACGCTATTGATGAAGCTTGGAGCTACTCGTAGCAACTGGACGTTGCCGTGGTAACGTGATTTTAGGGCTCATTTTCATTTTTTAGGCTAAATTTTTTAAACTATAGTTTTAATTTCGTAAGTAGCAGATACGCCCTAATAGAGAATCTGGTTCGACGGTAAGCATATTCATCATGCAACAATGGGACGAGACTATTTTAAACGAAGATAAAATGCTTTTGTTTTTACGGATGCAGTGTTATCCTTAGGATTTCAATTCGACGATCAAATGTTATTATTTAATTTAGTTACGTCGAAGAAGTCTATTAGCTATAAGGAAGTAACGATGTTGTAATTTGCCATGCTATTTAACTAATTTTTGACACTGAATCTAACGTTGTAAACAGTGATCGTCAATACCTGCTATCGTTGTGAAGTTGAAAAAGGCGATGGACGGACGGACAAAGTCGTTGTAATAGTCTTTTCAGCCGGTATGGCTGTACAGAAGACTAAAAAGGAGCCTCATTTTGGAGTCGACTTCTCTGGCTAGCTTTAAGACTGGGAATTTTTGGCATCTGCATGTTTTAAGTTGGCGAACGTATTGCTCTATGCATTTCGGATCCATCATCTACCAGAACCTACTTTCCAGTCAACAAAACTATTAAATTTCCTGGAAAATTGATTTGCCTGACTGAACAAATGACTGAATGAATGCTAAAATCTATTACCGGGTTTTATTTATTACAGTAAGTAAGGAGTTCAATTACCCGAGAACAAATTGTAATTACGGTTTTGATAAATCTTATTTAATAGTTGTAAATCACCAAGTTTTACTTTACTTTGTTTGCATTTCATCACACAATAGTTCACTATTTAATTGAAAGACTGCTAGACTTTTTTTTGAAGCAAAAACAGTTTCTGAGCCACAATAACTTACCCATTGACACAAAAACCATGATAGCTCATATACTACAGAAGAAACGATGATGTCAGCCTTCTTGATGGGGACAGTCTTGTGTAAGTTCTTACGTGTTCATTTTATGTGTAGTTTTATTTCTTGAAATCTGCAGACGTTTTGCTCTTTATTTCGTTTTTTTTATACGTTTGTGGGTTTAGCTTTTAGGAATACTTCATCCGTGTCTACATGTTTGTATTTTGTTCAGGTAATTTGTTTTCTTTTTTTACTTCCTTTTTATTGTTATTGCTGGTGGTCTGGTTCATCAATGTGTATTTCCATTCTCTACCCAATATTGTTTGTAAAATATTGTTTCTTTCGAAGGAGCATTGCATATTATGTCCATTTTTCATCCACACTTTGATCCTTACCTATTACATGAAGGAAAAACACTTTCGTGCGTCTAAATTTTGCATAGTGTCATCTCTGTTCGTAGGTTATTCTCCGTTTTTTGTTAGTTATCTTGTTGGCTTTTTTCGCTTCTATTTTATTTTTGTAGTTGGTGCGGTCTGGTTTGTCACGTGTATGTCCATCCTCTGCCCAGCTTTCTTTGTAAAAAAAAAACATTAGAAATACTATTTATGTCCATGCTTTGTCCGTGCTTTTTCATTAATTGTTACTATAACTGCTTTTCATTCATGTTCATTACTTTATAGCAACATACTATAGTGTATTTAGATTTACCGTGTGTCAGCACGATTCCATACTTGATTTTTCATTGTAACAATAGTTGATTCTTTGGTGTTGCAAGCAGTTATAGTAATCAACCGAAGAAAACAAATTAAAAATAATTCAACTAGCTTCCCGAAGACCGCCTAGAAGAATTAAATAAGTTATACAATCATGTCGATCGCCCAACTTGAGGCTGAAGGCATCAACATTAAGGACTTAGCACCGCATGGTTTAAAACTGGAAGAATCAAACGAAAACCAGGGTAATTTCGGTTTTGTAGTAAGCGCTAACTGCTTCTGGTTATCTTCCCGATGAAGCCCTAAGGCCCTATATTTGCAGCACACGGATTCCCATGCGGTCATTTCTCTTGGTTTGAAAACAACGAACTAACCTTTCTGTGGCCGTCAGTGTACTGGGGCAAGATGCAACAACAATGTTGGTTTTCTCACGTATCGTTGTATCAAGTTCGAATGAACCCTGCTACGAGCATGTGCACCTCGCCGCCTACTTGTTGCACCACTGTTACATGTTGCAGCAGTTTTACATACTTGCGTTGTTAACCCCTCCTCCTGATATCCCCTCTTGAATTACTTGGATTTCTCTGATGGATTTCTCCAGCTAAATTATCCTCTCATCGTCATGGGGCAGATAACCTAGTTTGGTTTCATGCTCCCTAAAATACAACAACAACAACTGATATTCACTTTTTTTTTTACATTTCTCATGCACAAACAAACTCGAATAACATGTTAAATAGTAATACACGAGTAATGGACTATAGTACTGCAGTGTGCTCGGATTAAACCACGGCCGTGATAGCAATGGGCAGGAAGTGCGATCCAATGGCGTCTGTGAGAATTGTTATAGCGGTTATTAAACAACCATATTATTGAAACGATGAGAAATGAAGCTGCAATAAGATGCAAATTATAGCTATAGTCTTTTAATATATCTTTTCTTTGTGTGTTTGTAACTGCGTGTTAAGTTTACTTCTCTTTTTCATGCCAAAATTAGAAAAAAAAACGAATTCAACAAATACACTTTTAACCATTTTTATAAGCAGCGTTGAAAGGCCAGTGAAAAAAATTATGTTCCATCCTCAACCTAGAATTTAGGTACTCTTATTAGCAGTTATATAGTATATAAAGTTCCGTAAAAGCTTTATATACTCATGGTATATAGTGTAGACTAGATGAAAGCGAAAGCAAGGTAATTTTTTCCTATATAGTTAATATACAATTGTTATAATTTTATTGTATACAAAAATTCACGACATAACACCAAATGTATAAAACATGTTTACACAAATGTAGCCCATTTTACAATGTAGGCATTTACAATTCTTGGGTTTTGGGGATTAAAAAATGGCAGGGATCGCCCTACGTCCAATACTCTTTTCATCGAGAAACAACAGAAAACCAGGATTAATTTAGAAATTTTAGTCTTTCAAACTCAACAACCTTCGGTTCGCAATTGTAATAATTTTGCCCGACAATAGAAACATCTCGGTGATGTTCCGATTATGCAGGTTGGCCTCTCAATTTGTGTATCCTTTATGGTCCAGCCCGAAAAAAAGGCTGCACCCTCATTGGGAAGAGCTTGTAAAGGCTAACAAAGATTAAAAATGGACAGTGGGGAATTGAGGCTTTATGGCGCAGCAACAGCTGGGTCATTAGTGCCAACCTCAGCCACAGTGCAGTGGTCCGGGACGAATTTACCTTTAGGGTTCAGGTAACACATCAGTCCCAGAGATTATCTGAGAGCACAATACCTCACAATGACGTACGTTCACCCTTAGTTTAAATTTTCGGAACGTGTATTCTGGTTCTTCTTTGCCTAAACAAGTTGCAAACAATAATGAAGATGCAATCTAAAATTACAGAATAAAATAAGTCAATGTGTGCAATACTAGAAAGTTAGAAAACCTAAAAATGCAGAGCCAGCTACCCCAACACCTCAAGCTGCTGCTGCAATGTTGGAAAGACGTCACCTGGTGCTAAATATACAATGTGTAAACAGATAAATTCTTGAATACACTTTACCAATGCTGTGTCAGTGGAACATTTTTGACGGTATTCATTACCCTGCCTCCAATAACAGAAATGGTGTAAGTCTCTAATTACACACTAATATTTCCAAATAAAGTAAGTAGCTGGGTATTGCTGATATCAATAATATGCTCAGTGCTCATATAGTGTTTGACCACTGCCTAAGTGTTATCTTTGACTAGAGCCCTGCATGATCAAACTTGTGACTGCCTAAAGGCCTATGGCAGTTTCCTACACAGATGTAAGGTCATGTTATACACCTTGTAACACTACACCCCCCACACCCCTTAGATCTAGAATCGGTTGTTCCACAGAATCTTTGAGATTCAGAAAGGTGGTGGATGCAATACACTCCATATTGCCGAACACAACTACCTGTTCGCTTTGGAATTCCACAGCACTCCTTTTTTTTGTTGGACAAACTCGATCAAGGAAGAAACTTCTACCTGTATCGAGCCCATGGGAATAAAAATCAGCCTGATGCCATGCTTGGGTCCTGCTTGTCTGCATGTTCAGGAATATTCCTGCCAGAAAAGGATTAAGAGCCAATCCAGTGGTGGTGGGTGGGTGAGGGGTTGGTAAGCTCTCAACCGTATTGAAAACGGGGCCGAGTGCTTTGTCTTCTGACAGCTTACCAAGCTGAGATTGAATCACAAAGTCAATGACTTTCGCATTATACCCATCAATTGTGTATTTGCACTTTGCTTCTGTCGGTGGTTTTTCTCCTGTAGGTTTACGGAAGGCAAGATTTTATTTTTTCATACTTTTTTAATACCATATTATGTTAATGCTATCCTTTCATTTCAGTAATATTATCACCTTTGCCATCAAATTACTGTTGGGGCTGTTCGTTAAGTTCCTTAATAGAATACAAAACCCCAAAACAATTTGGTAGGGCAAAACAAACCGTTAGGAATGAAAATTTGTTCATTTATATTTACGCCTGTCAATATGTAGAATTTCTAGCAGGATCCTATAACTTTAGGACTATAGTTTAATATAATGCAATCATATTTAACAGTGCAAGAAACAACAGTGCTTAAGGTTGTTGTGAGACTTCCAATTTGATTTTTGGTGAAAATAGGTCACCAATCTGTGCTGGGTTGAAGACTTTGGCAAGGCAAGACCAAGACAAAAAAAATTTAAGAAACTTTGATTTGTCAGTTTAAGATTTATGAGTAGTGTAGATACGTAGCAGGGTGGGACGGAAGTGGAGCAGCAGGTGTCCATACTAGGCCAAATGACCTAGAATGGTAAACCGGAAGTGACGTCACGACCCCAAGATGGCCGATGGCGTCGGTTTCGGTTTAGTACAGAATTAAAAAGCAAACGGATACATAATAGTATGGTGGAATGTATACACACTTTTAAAACATAAAAACAAAAACGACTGGGCGCTCTTGACCCCCCACAAAAAACCATTCATGTACTCCTGGCAAAAAAAGTTGTTTTATAGGTGAATAAGTCAAAACATGTAAAAGTCAAACATGTAAGTCAAAACATGTCAAAATGGCGTCTGTGTCAGTTTCGGACGTGTCTAGACATGTTATAGTTCATTTCAAAGTAAAAAGTAAACTAACAATGGATTTCAAGCTACATTTCATTTTAACAAGTCTAAGGCCATGCCAACAGCATTGGAGTCAGTAATGGAATACAATAATGTATGAGGAATACGAAAGAAGACCAACTACAAACTTGTGTATAAATGTTTATTCGAGCAACAACAAATTCAAGGCCATGCAAAGAGTAAATATATTTACAAACAAAGACACATTAATAGTAAGCTATGATATTTACAATACCATTCAATGTATATACAGAATAATAATACAAAGATAATATCACGACAACATTGGCTAAATCATATTTACAATCGACACATTCGTGATAGGCAAATCGTTATTTAGAAAGCATATATACAGAAATAAAGTCTATCTGATAGAATAATGATGGTAAGGCAACGTTCTGACACCATCAGGTAAAATATGACATTTCGTGTCAAAACATGACAGACCAACCTTTTTTTGTAGGACAGTAAAAAGTTCGTGTTTCAAACTTCTAATCAATGTCTGTTCGTAAGAAAAGGTGTCGTGTTGGTGTAAACAAGACAAGTATTCATCAGACGTCACAACATCTTTTAATACATTTTTTGTATACCTTTACCGACCTGTTTTACTATCCCTCCATATTGAAATGAATACAGTTTTGACCATAAGCCAACAAATTCAGAAATAAGCTTTCCACCTGTCTCGTCAGTAAAAGTACCTAGTTTCTTCTTATTAAGCTCACTGTACAAAAAATGATCTGTGGGATAATTACTTGTGTCGAATAGATGTGACGAGAGTTCCATATCTGTGTAAATGTCAGGCATTTCTACTTCGTACATCAAACTATCTGTATCTGTCAGTAAAAGATGACACTTGTCACCGTACCTCTCCTTCATAAAATCTAGGTGAAAACCTAGCGTCACCAGCTTGGATTGTTCCAACGTGCTGAACCCAATATGGATTGGTTTGTTGAGAAGTACGCGTATTTGTGTAGTTTAAATAAAACCAAATCGGGACTCAGTATGTCGAAATAATCCAAGGATGGAGCATTCATCAACCTCAAGGCCCTAGCTTCGTCGGTAGTTAGTTTAATGGTGATTTGATTTCTCACGTTCTCCATCGATTTTACAAAGACCGAATTCGAAAAAAAAATTGTACAATTTTTTTTCAAACTCCGTCGTAGCAGCCTTCCTCTTGTCAGTATTGAAATCTATATAGGGTTTAAGCCACGCTCGTTCAGTAAACTTGATGCCTTTAGTAATTCTACTTAAAACCATCCCATGTTTCAGGTAATAAACTAGGTTTTTGTGATAACAAACGTAGTCTTTGCGTGGGCCTAAATGAGGAACAAGTTTGCGAGACGAGGTGGTAGTAGATGAAGAAGGTTAGTGTAAAAGGTGACAGCATGTCTGGCGTTATTTCAATGTTTTCAGCCGCTAGGGGGTAATCAGAATGAGAATAGTGGAGGGCGTCAGGATAGTCGAGATCCACCTGAAACAATTACCCCGTACTGCTATTTTCGGGTAAACTGAGTACATCCAGGGACGCCAGCTCTTCTTCAGTCAGCCACCTAAAGCCCGAAAATGGTAACGGCTTACTTAAACAAACGCCGTACAGGTTCGTTGCATCGTAATAAACAATGAAAGTAACAGGTTTAGTAGGGTCAAAATCGGGTAACACACGATTATTCGCTTTGGCATACCGTTTGGGAATAATGGAAATCCCACCACGTATTCCCGTACTAAAATATTGTACATATCAACGTCAGAAAGCAACTCTAATTTAACTTTAGTTAGACGAAGAGCAGCTTCCCAACTTAACCCTGGCAAGGTGTAAAAATGGCAAGGGTCCAAACGATACTGCTTCATACAAATGGTTCTAAAGTGTTCGAAGCAGTCGGCTAGCAAAGCAACATCTACTAAAACGTACAAGTCTTGATAGGAACCCAACATAGTGCAATTAGTAGCGTCCCAAACGGTATGGGCATACGAATAATCATCGTCGGTAATGTGACTGTTGGTTAAACGGGAATAAAAAGCTTCCTTTGGAGGAAGCTGAGTTTCTTCAAACTTACTAAAATCAGTTATATACTCGTTCATGTACACGCCTCTCCTCTTTAACAAATGATGAGTGGTCGGAAAAACGTGTTCCAAAATGGGGAATTCGGTAACAGTGTCTACTAAATTACCCAGAGACGAAGACAAAAATAGAAAAGAGCCCATAAATTTAAAGGGACCAACACTGAACACTGATAGCAGTGTAGCGTTCAGTATTTTGTGGAATTACAGATATGTTTTTATCACTGAAAAAATTTTAACCCCTGACTAGTAAATGCAAGTCATAATTTTTTTAATTATGGAATACAATCGGAAACTCATCTTTATACTTGTAAGAAAGGTTGCACTTGTCATGAGCAGCACCCTTATAACGTCTGGTAAGATGGAAGTGGTCACATACCTTGACGTTAAAGGGATTCACAAATGGTTCATCCCAAATATAACAATGAGTCACCGCAGTAAAATTAGCATGATCATCGTCATTATACAACATTTGTGCGATTTCAGACTTGATAGAATCAATGACTTCGTATTCGTGTTCTATGGACCTGAAAAATTCGTCTACATATTCCTCACCCCTGTACACACGTTGCGAATCTACTTCACCGTCAGGGCCTACGATAATGTAAGCAAAACCGCAAGGAACGTGGGATTACATGTTAAGGGTAAACGATGACGACGGGTTTGGTTGACAAGTCTTAATGGGTGCCAATATTGTTTCAAAATCTGCGTACATGACGTACGGGTGGCGTAATTGTCTGTCGTAGTGCGTGAATTGCATGAATGCCTTTTCTTTCTCTGGCATAACCGTCTGTTGTGCTTCGTAGGATTTGCAGATAATCAAGTGTTCGTTTAAAGAGTCAACGTTTCGAAACGGAGACAGACAATACAGACAAACGTATCTCGTATTCATAGAACTAGTCAGTCGGTTAAACTCCTTGATGTAACAGTAGTGCTGCCCCCGAACCAAGAGCAGCTTCACCTCAGGGCAATTCTCACGTTTACGGAAGGCGACCGATAACGTGTAATGAACATAAGCGCTAAGGAAAAGAAATAAAAAGAAAGAAGTCGGCCGAACACATCATTCAATAAGGAAGTCACGTTACCTCAAAATAATGCGTTTTATACAGTATTCACCAATACACAGATTAAAGGGGTCACCATTTTATCGAGACACGCGGACATAATGTATTCTTTAATACAGTTGTACAATTTAAGAATATTGTACAACAGCATTAAATTGATAGACGTTTGTTTATAGGAAAATGACCACTGTTTAGTTACGGCCGTGAATTAAATCTATCACATCTTGCCTTTAGCTCTGTCGTCCTACCGTAATATTGCATTCACCGGGGGCGAACCGCGGCCACTGCAAAAGCAGCAGCTACCGTAACCGACAGCAGAGCCGCTGCTGCGCTAGCTGATAATTAGGCCAACCGGCATGGATGCGCCAGCGCGCGCGTGATAAGGGCACCAGAGGGACCGCGAGACTTCCGCCCGGTTAGAGCGTCGATTTGGGAGAGTCGTACGATGGTCGGCATTGGTGCATACCTCGGAATTGAACCATTTAGCAACGCGGCTCCTCTAAAGGGACCACGTTCTTTAGGGCTATTTTTGTTCTTCAGTACATCACGAGTCATGATTTGTTTTGTCATGTGACTTGCATAGACACGTTACTGCATCGTCACATCTTCGGTTGTGACAGGACATTCTATATTGAACACTGGAACGGAATTTATTTTGTGGGTTTAAATTGAGAGTGAACTGATTTTTGTGTGAATTTAATGTAGTTTAGGCCTCTCTACATGACAAGAACTCCTAATATCTATTTTACACACTATTCAATAAAATAAAACACACAGACACATTCGTTTTTGTTGTTAATGCTTTTTTAGTTCTTTATTCATTGCGAAATTTACAGACGTCAATCGTGGGAATTGAAGTAACTGCTATTAATCACTCTTGCCGCTAAATATGGGTAAAATTGAGCATATTTCACGACGAATGGGTCGAACAGGTAGAAAACTCTTTCGGTGTGTTTACTTAACCAGGCTGGAAGAAGGGTTTTGAACGGTAGTACAAATTTATCTTCGTCTATCAGATTCTCTACTGGCATTGGATCGTTCTTGTAAATGTCCATTAAAACGTTACGTCTAGTGGTTTTTGTCTTCAACGGTTTTATTACTAAAATGGCACTAGTCGAAATAGTCTTTACGATACTCATCACTGTATCTTCATTTTGTGGCGTGTGAAAACGCAAGTAGAACTGCACACCTCCAGGCTGAGAGCCGACGCAGTACGATTTCAATTGAAATTCACCGGTCAGGGCGTCGATAATGGTGGCGCACAGGTTTTTGTCGGTGTTGGGTGAGATGATGTGAGCGCTGTAGGTGAGGAACGTACAGGCCATCTTGGGATTCTTTCGCCAGCGTTTTACGACCGTCATAACTTTGGGAGTGGGTAACAGTACGTTCGTCATGGTGAGATTTTCAACGCTGAATGAATGACGTCTTTTTGGCAACTGCACGTCCGTCATGGTGAGACTTCCAACGAAGAATGACTGACGTTTTTATCTCGAGTATTATTATATACGAATATTATTGGTCGAATATGGCGTGTTTTAAAAATGTGGCCAGAATATTTAATGGTTAATATTTAATCTATTCTTTGATTTGGTCTAAGGATGATTTGATAATGCCAAATTGTTCGACCGTAATATCAATGATATTTTTATTTATCATCTGAAAGCATGATAAGATTCTCCCCGTTCATGGTAAAATAGGTCACGCCAAATTTAGGCTTGGTATACAACACTCCTGCTGGATGTGAGCTGCTTAATTGAATAGGCCAACGGACAAACGACTTCGCCATTTTGTTCCAAACTGGTAGGCTAAAATTTACCCCAAGAACAGTTGGTTGGTTTGCTACATATTTTCGAATCTGTATTTAGACATCATCGTCGAGTACCATACAAGTTACGTACACACCGTCCTTTAAATCTATCGGCATTTCAGGTTTCAAAGGAAACATTTCGGCTGCCATATCAGAGTGACCAAAATAATACAATAATAGCGCTAATAATTGGTTCGTCTACAATAGAAAGAAAAAACAGACATGTCTGTCATATTCATCCAAAACTGATAGTATGAAACACTGTACAAAACACGTTTTCTAACAGGAGTGTCATAAAGGGTGGGTGGATAGAGAGAGGGAGTATCTCTTCGACCGTTAATTACGGAATAAACATTGCTCTATCAACCTTTGTACGGTGTAGGGATTCTATTTGCAACCTCTATTAGCGTACATTTTCTAACCATAAACGCAGTTAGTTTAAATTCCATAAAAAAAGGAAAACAATGTGTATGCTTACCAGTTATCTCGCTGCGAGGTGTCCTCCTGAGAACGACTAGCTGATCTCAAACGGCCCTTATATACGGGAATTTCTTAGCGTGCCAACTGTACGGTTCAAGATTAAGGCCTTGGTCCATTTATGTAATGTGTTTTTATTACATGTACGCCTTTACACGTACATCCGTGATGCTGTCAAGATTGCAGCCTTGGTCCGAACAAAAGCCGTACGTAGGTTGTTTTTATTAGCCTTACGTATATCCATGTAGTGACAGTAATATCACGCCTGGCCTTGGTTTCCTCTTAAGTTGTTTACTACAAATCACGCGTACTGCTGTATGCTTTTGTGTATTGTAGTGCCCGTAGTTATTCCGGAACATTCTACAGTATATTTGTATTCATACTTTCTTTACAACGCTTTGTTGTTTTCAGGTCACAGACGTTCCCGGAGCTCGCCAAGCCTGTAATTACGTATTTAGATATTTACCACGCGTTGTTTTAAGTCTTTCGACGCCTGTCAGTTTGGCCTTCGTTTTTTTCCTGTGGCTTTATAAAGGCTGTGTTTCTCCGATTTCAGCTCACATTTTCTGTACACAGGCCATACTGTACTGGAGTTTGCGTTACATCTTAGCTTTTTACTTTGTTTTTACACTACAGCTACATTGTTTTTTTCTTTTTGATAGCATCACGTATAGCGCGATGCTCTTAGCCCCCAGGCGAAGTGAAACAGAAAGAATAAACGAACACATTAAATGGAAGTAAGTCACGATGCGTTGGCATGCCTTTAGGGCATCCACTTAAGATAGTGCAACACAGGATACTTTGATACACATTTTTTATTGACTGCTACCGTTGTTTACATCACGCGCTAACACAGCACCTAAATGAATACGCAAATTGTCGCTCACGCATCTCGTTAAAGGAATAACACACTTGGTTGATGCATCGTAATGCATCATTTCGGAATATATGTTGGTTGGTTTTGGGGCATTACGGCCAGCCATTAAAACAATTGCGTTGGCAATGTATGTAGTGCTCTTCCTTACATCCTGGTGAAACGGTAACACTCCCTTCATTTCATTTGGTCACACTGTGAATTAGTAGTCCTGTGTCGGTAATCATCAAACACACCACCACTATCTGCAGATAGATTACGAAATTTTTGTGAAATTCTATCGTGACGTCTTGACATAGTTCGGTTCATATGATTACAAGCCTGAATCTATACATTTATATTCTGTCTTCTTATACATTTTCTTTGCCAGGAGTACATAAAGGACTGTATATTGTATAATATGAGCCACGATTATCCTTTTCTTAGTCTTGTAGAAACTGAATGATTACAGAGGGCGTGTGCTTCGGTTCCATAGGTTATTACATCCACATTCGCATACGTCCTGTCCTTGGGGGTACATTACTTCCTTTTCTTTTTCTTCAACGTAATCGTTACCTTTTGGATTTTTTGCCAGGAGTAGATGAATAGTTTTTTAGGGGAGTCAAGAGTGCCCAGTCGTTTTTGTTTTTTATGTTTTAAAAGTGTGTATACATTCCACCATAGTATTATATATCCGTTTGTTTTTTAATTCTTTTCTAAACCGAAACTGTGTCCATCCTATGGGCGCCACCATCTTGGGTCGTGACATCACTTCTGGTGTACGATTCTAGGCCATTTGGCCTAGTATGGACACCTGCTGCTTAACTTCCGTCCCACCCTGCTACGTATCTACACTACTTTTATGAAAATTTTAAGCAACTTTCTGCTACACATCCAGAGTGGCTTCCCAGCCAAACAGTTTGTATGAAATAAATTAAAGTGACAAAGTCTGTAATTGGCAAAGTCTGCTAACAAAATAGCAAACAAACAGCCACTACGATGAACATGATTCCATACATTACACTAGCGTGTTAAATAAAGAAAAAGTTTTTTTTTACACTATCTATTTGGTGGGGGGAGGTAGAGTAGTTAGAGTCGGAATGGAAGGGGTCAGGTCTCCCTAGAAATGTACTTCAGGGAACACTCGTACGTGCCGATGGGGGGGGGGGGGACATTGGAAACTAGAGTATTTTTAAAGAAATCAGCGTGAATTTCATACTTTTTCCTGCAACTTGAAAATGCAATTTTCATACGAATCTGCTTCAAATTTTTCACCAAAAAAAATATTTTTTAACAGGGGATTCCTGTTGTAGGAGCTTTCCTTTGGGTTCCCGAGGGTCCAATTCGATTGCTGCTTGTATAAATTCTACGGTTTTTTTCATATTAATTGTAGCATTTTTGATAAAAATGCTAAGTAGAATTTTTTGCAAATGCTGGTAGCATTTTTCGAGAGAATTAAACATGTTCACAGCACAGGAATTGATAAGAGGAGCAGGAAAGCAGTAGAGAAATTGCTGTTTCTTTCAGTGAATAAACAGTGGTAGATGTCAAGACAATAAGTAGAAACCAGCAAACGAAGTAGGAAAAATTTGTTAAGGTCTTAGGAAGAAAATAAATTCTTTGGATCATGATTTACAAACCTTTTCAAAATCTGAAAAAAAAAGAAGCGGCCTTAACGGATGCAAGACCAAGTAGATGGAGCCGTTGCTCAAGACGTTATTTCCTAAAAGAAAAAAAAACCAATTGGGTCAATCGATGACAGTAGCATTAAATTTTTCCGAGTAAGCATTGAAAAGGGTGGGCAACTTTACTACAGTTTTGGATAAAAAGTCTCAAAAAATTGCTTAAAAGGTTTGGAAAGTGTATCTGGGTCAGCTCTACCAAATATTTTACCACGTAGTGTGTTTTTTCAAAATCTTAGAAAGGATCATGTCAACAGGGTTGTAGAGATTAAAAGATGGATCTGTCATGGTACCAGGTAAGAAAGTAGAGTTGTGGCAGCAACTGAAGTGCCTGTAATATTGTGGCTATAATGAGGGCTGCAAATATTATAATGCGTTACATTACGTTTGTTAGGGTTAAGGGGTGAGATATTTTCCAGTTCTCAGAAACGGATCTAGTTAAGATCTAACTGGAGAACAGGATTCATGGCAAAAGAAATTAACTTGATGTCATTGGCACAGACTTATTCCGAACTTTAATAATCCTTCCCAGATCAAGGTGTAAATGTTGAAAAGGACTGGTCCTAACATGAACCCTTGACGAACACCACAGACAATAGAAATTCACGGATAACTATTCCCTCTTACCGTTACACCCTGTTGCATTTAGGAATTGACATAGGAATGGATATAGATGACAGCAGACTTGCTGAAGAAATAATAGGGAAGATTTTCAATTAATGTGATGGGAGAAACAATGGAAAGCTTTACTGAATTCTAAAAAAAAAATAGCATGGAAAACCGGCATTATTCAGGTTTATGACAATATCACAGGTTTCAAGAAGGTTACTATTGCACGGCCTACCTGGCCAAAAAACATGTTGAGATAAAAAGATAACTTTTGACCAGCACTGAAAATGAAAAACTCTGATTAAGGGACTCAATCAGAACGTTAGGTGTTTCTAAAATACTTGATATCTAAAAGGATGCTAAGGACACTAGAGTTTTATGTTTTTCAAATAGACAGTAAAAAACCAAAGACCGACTAATTCAACCAATTTTTTTTCAGGGTCAGTAAAATGGGCAAACTACCAGAAAGACGACGTGTTCGAAGAATTTTTGTAAGCAACACTCTTCTGAATTTACGTTACACACAGCTCATGAAAAAGCCAGGTATATTCATTCAGGACACTCTGATATCAGACAGCAACTTTATGGACGTTGCTGGAAGTCGGAAGTTATTGACAAAAAAATCCTCGCGTTGGAGCCAACTTCTCTGGCTAGCTTTAAATCTGGTAACGTTTGGCATCTGCGTTTTTCAAGTTGGTGAACGTGTTGCTCTTTACATGTCCGATCCTTCCTCAACTAGAAACTACTTTGCTGTCAACAAAACTATTCATTTTCCTGCAATAATGATTTGTACACAGAATGATTTAAGGGTTGCTATTTGGCTAAAAGAGGTCTTTGAACATGGCAAAAATATACAAAATAATGAGACGCTAACTGTTATCTCTAGGAAAAATCTTACGTCGTTAAAGCAGTTTCCAGATGGGAATATTCTCAGCCAGTTTCCCAATGGAAAGCCAAGTCAACTACAGTTTCCTGATGGAAATTCTCCTTTCAGCCAGGCTCCCAGTGGAAATTCAACTCTACAACAGTTTCCAGGTGTAAATCCTATTGTGGAAGAGGTTCCCAGTGGAAATCCGACTCATCAAAAGTTTCCTGGTGGTAATTCCCCTTTCAGTAAAGTTCCCAGTGGAAATTCAACTCTACAGCAGTTTCCTGGTGGAAATCCTACTTTGAAGGAGGTTCCTAGTGGAAAGCCAACTCTACCACAGTTTCCTGGTGGAACTCCTACTTTCAGCCAGATTCCCAATGGAATGCCAAGTCAAGTACAGTTTCCTGATGGAAATTCTCCTTTCAGCCAGGTTCCCAGTGAAAATTCAACTCTACAACAGTTTCCTGGTGGAAATCCTACTTTGAAAGAGGTTCCCAGTAGAAAGCCGATTCAACAACAGTTTTCTAGTGTAAATTCTCCTTTCATCCAGGTTCCCAGTGGAAATTCAACTCTACAGCAGTTTCCTGGTGGAACTCCTACTTTCAGCCAGATTCCCAAAGGAATGCCAAATCAAGTACAGTTTCCTGATGGAAATTCTCCTTTCAGCCAGGTTCCCGGTGAAAATTCAACTCTACAACAGTTTCCTAGTGTAAATTCTCCTTTCATCCAGGTTCCTAGTGGAAATTCAACTCTACAACAGTTTCCTGGTGTAAATCCTACTGCGGAAGAGGTTCCCAGTGGAAATCCGACTCATCAACAGTTTCCTGGTGGTAATACTCCTTTCAGTGAGGTTCCCAGTGGAAATTCAAGTCTACAGCCGTTTCCTGGTGGAAATCCTACTTTGAAAGAGGTTCCTAGTGGACAGCCAACTTTACAACAGTTTCCTGGTGGCAATGCTACTTTGAAAAAAGTTCCCAGTGGAAATCCAACTCTACAACTGTTTTCTGGTGGAAATCCTATTTCGCAGCAGATTCCCACTGAAGAACCAACATTTCAACAGATCCCTACTAGGAACTCTACATTGCAGCATGTTTCCGATGGTACACCACAGCTACAGCAGGATCATGGTGAAAATCCTACGTTGCAAGAGCTTCCCAATGGAAAAAGAACTCCACAGCAGGACACAAGTAGATACTCCACTTCGCAACAGGTTACTAGTGCAAATACACCACTACACCTTCGTAAGAATTCTTCTTTGCCACATATTCTTAGTGGAAGGCCAAATTCGCAACACACTACGAGCGGAAATTCAGAAATCAATCCATTTGGTCAAAATCTTCCTCCCACATCTGAACAGGAAAAAACTGTTAAATTCAACGGAGTTATTACCAACTATTCATTTGAAACACTGAATAAATTATTCAAGGATGGTAGCATCACAGTTTTTAATTTTTGGAATGACACAAGTACGTTCTTGAAATCTGTAAAGGTGAGTGTAATTTAACAACATTCTCTAAGAGCTACTATAGCAGCCCCTCGTATATGGCCGGTTTTAAAGACCGTTATTGTGATTTTCCATTTGCATGAAAATTCTGTGAAAACCAAACAATTGCCATTCTTATGTACTAGGGCAGCCCCACCATATATGGCTGATTTTATAGAGCATCCTTGTAATTTCTATCCTTATAGAGCATCCTTGTAATTTCCATCCTTGTTGTGATTTCCCGTAAGCAGTTGCTCAAGCTTTTATTAAGATTTAGTTAGATCCAGGATTAAGATACATAGAAGTCTACAAATAGTTTGAATGAAAATATTGTGAAAACTACGGTCTTAATTATATAGATTAGAATCAATATGACCGGTTTTATAGAGCATTGTTGTGATATCCCGTTTTTATAAAAATACTGTGACGTTACTGCCTCTTCCAATTATTGTTGGAAGACCGTAAAAACTGTTATCAAAGAGACTTAGAGGCGTAGATACCAAATGCAGTCTTGATCAAGGTTGGAAAAAAACATGGCGTCATTAGTACTGTGAATCTTGGTTGAAAAGACAATTCGAAATATTGCTTATACAGACAATTCTAATGAAAGCCACACAAACCAAAGAATAAAGATTATCGAGATTCTTACTGCGGACACACTCACAAACAAACAAACGAATATTACGATCTTAATTATATAGGTTATTAATCCCTTCCCCTCCAGATGTATGTCCAGAATGGTCTATTTATTTTTAAGTCCAGTGTATACGTTGGTCGGTTGGCACGGCGATTCGATTCGCATTTTCTTGGATCGTATGCCAGGCCTCTAACAAATCAACCATGTGCTATGCAATTTCACTCTTGCGTGCCTAATGTAACGTTATTGAACTTAGTTGTTTTGTCTTCTTTTGAGGCTTACGTCATGGTGTGCATGCATTAATTTGTCATTATTTTTTCCAATGGCATTGATAGCATGTCCTGGCTGTTATAGTTCTGAGTTAATTTGTTTTATACCTGGATGTATATACCTGCATGACAGGATTGCTGACAAAATAGCCTGATGAGTTCGTGTCAGTTCTTCATGCAGGTGGTATTTCATTAGACGAGGACAACGATGATCTCAGGCCTCTGTGTAGTTCATTAGAGACCATCAAAATATGAGGGTGTGATTCCCTCACTCATGATGGATGCCGATGTTATCCCCTAAATCACCGTACCATAAGGTTTTTTTCATTTCACGTGTACCAGTAGTTTCTGTTTTTACGTCTGTGCGCGAAGAGGGGAACTTGTATTAAAATAAAGTCCTTTAAACATTTATTATGTAATACCTTAACCCATTTTCACAAAATTTTACAATTATAAAAAAACCCATCTCCAGGAGTTTTCATTGTTTATAATTAAATGGCCCGCAGTCTTTGTGCACACTGGCTTGTGCGTAAAGTCTTTCTACAACGTGCCCATACCATAACTAAATTTAAAAATTCTCCATTTGAGTAATATTTTGGGATTTCTTGTGCTTATTTTTCGTTTGTTTGGAAAGGCACGGGTTAATTATTTATGGACATGTTGAACAATGGTACACTGTGCTGAACTGATGTCATTGGATAAAAGTGATTTTAACATTTGTTTTATTTCAAGTTGGAAGCCAAAAAACATTACTTTTCACTCCTGATGCTGTTATTAATTTTTCTTGCTCTTCTGGTTTCCATTATAATAATGAAGGAAACCTTCATCCTTCAGTCTAATAACAACTTCCTTGTTGGTTATAATGTAGCAGCGCTTATGTTTTGGAAATACATTGTACGTAATTTTTCGGCAAATCAAACAAACTAGACACTATATCCTGGAGCCATATAACCCAGCTGCACCGGTGTCATTGTGGCGACAGACCACTGCAATCAATCTTCCCGGCTCTTTTAATTGTTTAGTAATAAATGGATGGTATTAAGGAACTGAAGCACAGGAAACAGTGATTTTTATTTGTTGACAAGAAAATGTATAACTTTATTTTAAAGTAATTAATTTTTGGAACTTTTTTGGCGAAGTCCTTTTCCTTCGCCAAAAATGTTCCTAAATTTAATGACTTTTAAATAAAATTGTACATTTTCTTGGCAACAAAGAAATGCACCGTTTCCTGTCATACCATCCATTTATTACTGAACAATTAAGAGATCCTGGAATATTGACTACAGTGGTCTGTCACTACAGTGACACAGGTGCAGCTGGGTTATGTGGCTCCAGGATATAGTGTCTAGTTTGTTCTCTGGTGTCTGACTTGAGAATTCAGACATTTTTAAAAGTTTTTACCACATTCCACAAGGAGGGCGAAATAACTTTTTCCAATAAGAGTTGATTACAAAATCATACGGGGAAAAATCACATACTTTTTACTCATATCAGACTTATGGTTTGACTTTACAAACCAGTCGTCCAATATTGACAGATTGTCTGAAATGTGAGCTAATTATAGGCCGTCCTCTGACATCCTTTAAAAAAATGTGAAATTTGGCGAAGTATCACGAATGTACTAAAGTATCGATCACCTTCTGTAGCTCTGTAGTGTGTCAGCCTCATTTTTGTACACTTTTGTAAATGACCGAAAAAACGAAGATAGATTTAACGAAAATCATGAAGATAGATTTAAGTTAGATAACAAAATAGACTCAAGTTACAATCATGCTGGAATTAAGTTTTCATTACCGTCGCTGTATAAACAGAGCATTACTATTGTATAGAGAGTTGTAGGGTCGCACACGGAATTACAAGCCACTCTGTGATGGTTTTATTGATGATAATATTAGCCACAAAGTTTTCCATTTAAAAAAATAAATGATCATCAAAGTTGGGCCAAGTTTGCTACACAACTTGCTACCAAATTTTAACATGTTACGGGGTGGCAATAACACATCATTTTGGATGATTCACCCAATATCACTGTGGGAGATTGAAACCAAACTGATGTTATTCTCAATTCATGTGACTACTGAATTGTGTGAAGCATCTTTTTTTTCTTCTAATATAATAATAATATATTTGATTCTCACAAAAGAGGCAAAAGGGTAGTGCAAGGATTTGTGACCAAACTGCTTACTGCAGACCTAGGAAAGAGAAAAGGTTTAAGAATTCCAGACAATATATTGTGGCAATGCGGAGAAAAGAATGAAAAACAGATCTAGTTAGGCCCCTTTGCAGATGGCAAGCGATGGAGCTAAAATTAAGGCATCACCGAGGGAGTTCCAGATTAGCATGATTCTCAAGGCAAAAAAACGTATCTCCATGAATTGATATGGGATCCAGGAAGGACAAGTCTCACACAAATTCCTAGCGTTCTTGGGTTTAACATGATTTCGAAAAGAGGATGCTCAAAGGGTAGCAAAAAAATGTATAATCCTGAACGTTAGGGTCAAATCCGTCCTTAATTTTCTGCATTCGAGAGTTTCCAATTTTAGAAGGTGAAGCTAATGTTAGTACGGCAAAGAATACATGCCAGACAACGATTTAGTGTACCTCTGCTGAACGGACTAGATTCGGTCAATGTCTTTCAACAAGTTACGTGACTAGACCTGAAAGCGTATTCGAGCAGTGGTCAGCCAAAGACCTTATATACGCTATGGTCCATACTGCGGTTTCTAGAGTCAAAACAGTGACGTAGAATCACTGCTTGACGACTGGCTGCAACAGCAATACAGATAGTGTGTAGTCAATTTTAAATCGTGTTGGAAGCATACCCCCAGATTTCAGGAACTGAAAAAATATTTAGAGATACCAGAAGATCTAGTAATAGCAAAGCTGTGACATTTATCTAAAGAAAGAGGGATCTGTCATTCAATAAACCAATCAGAAATGGAGTTAATACAATATTACATACGAGGTATATTATCAGATGAGATGGTAGGAGAGTGAAGTTTCAGCTCATAAGCAAACCTTTCTTAATGGTGCATTTGTTACAGGTTAAGTCATCACGAAAAATAATAAGGAGGAGTGGCCCCAGAAAAGAACCTTGTGGCACGCCACAAATGATATCCCTAGGTGAGGAAAACTCACCCTCCACAATACCGCACGGATATCACCCTACACCCCCGCCCAATGAAGGCAGAGATCCACGACACCAAGTGACGTTGGAAACCAAGAGAATGAATTTTAAATAATAATTTAGAATCAATATCAGACTGGAATGCTTTTTTAAAATCGAAGAGAATGGTATGTGTAGGGATACACAAGTCAAGTGCTTCCGACCATTTATCAAATCCCAAAAGCAGTTGATGGTTTGTCGATCTGCCTGGGAAAAAAACAAACTGATCTGGCTGTAAACGATTACGGTCATTTATATGTTTCATCATACCATCTCAAACAAGGGATTCCATAATTCTACAGGACACGACTGTTAGAGAAATTGGACGATAATTTCGTGGATCAGAAGTGTTTCACTTTTTAAAAATTGGCACACCAGTTGAAGTAAAAGTGCAGAAGCAATTTAATCACCAATTTTTTGTTAGAAAAAAGAAGAGAAACCAGCTGGGTCTATTGAGTGACTTAAGGTTTTGCAAATCTCCGCCACTCCAAAAACAACCACAATGCAGAGTGCCAAAGCAGGCAGGTCAGTAAAAGTGCTGTGCGGGGACAAACAGATGTTAACTAAAACCGTGTGACTAGAAAACTGGGAAATAAAGGCTATAGCCTTTTCCGAAGGAGAAGTAAGAATGTTTCCAATGACACAAAGGGGAGGCAAGGTTAGAACGTTTTTAAATTTTAAAACAACAAAAACGGAAAAGTGAAGACGTGTTTGAGTCCTTCAGGACTTTTTCCCAATTCAATAGCAATTTTCTTAACACAGTATGAATATGATTTCTGCAAGGATGAGTAGGTCTGAAGATTTAAATCGGTTCTGTTGGCCTGCCAATGCTGCCATGCATCTAATTTTTTTCCAGGGTCATCTCTCTAGAATGTATACCTAGTTTGTCCCGACCATGTCATGATGTGTATGAGCAGATATTTGTGCAATTGAACAATATGAACAGGAAATGGTTCCAGGCATGATTAACACTGGTGAAGAAGCCAAGTTCAACACAACAATTTAAATGGTCCAATAAATTTAGTAACTTTTCGAAATCAGTGTTTTTTTTTGGCGGCTGAATGGAGTCAAAACTTTATGGTGAAGTTTGAAGTATACCAAATTGTGATCACTAGTACCGAACTGCTCGCCTATGCTGATTTCATAAATGACCCTTTCATCATCTGTAAGAATAACGTCAAGAATGTTTCGAAGAATGTTTCGAGCATTGACCGGGAAGGGGGCCCCAGTAGGTTCCTGACTCATCGCCCTAAATTACCTAAGAAAATACGTCAGTTACACACAAGAAAATTAAAGCTTTGGCGAAGTTATAAGGAAAGACGTTCACCTGCAGCTCAGTCCAAGTACTTAACTTGTCGAAAGGCGTATTCCAAACTTGTTCGTGTGCATGAAATAAATACTGAGAAAAAGTAGTTAGGGAAGGAAATTTAACCTCACTTTTTAGATTCATTAAAGCCAAATCTGGCGGTGGACGAACTATTTCGCCTCTCAAACTGAATGGTGGATTTATCACTGATACCCTTGACAAAGCAAGCGTCCTCAGTCTATGAGTTTTCAAAGAATTTCATCGCCGATTCTCCCAGCACTCCAGTGTGGCATGGCAAGACAAATTGCTTGAGTTGCCCACCTTTAACCTTAAATGCTGAGGATGTACTTACGTCTTTATCACATATCAATCCTAGCAAAGCAGTGGGCCCAGATGGCTTTTCTGCATTTTTTTTATAAAAAGATTAAATATCAAATTTGTATCCCATTATCATGGATCTTTAACCTTTCACTCAATTCCGGCTGTCTCCCCACTATATGGAAGGCCGCCAACATTAGTCCTATCTATAAGAAGGGTAAAGCTTCCCACCCTGGAAACTACAGACCTATTGCCCTAACTTGTGTGTCCTGTAAGCTGCTCGAGGGTTTAATTAGGAAAAACATGTTTTCCTTTATTGAGGATTGTAATTTGTTGTCTAACGATCAGGTCGGGTTTTTGCCTGGACTTTCTACTTGCATCCAGCTGTTATTGGCACTTGACGACTGGACTAACTCTGTTGACGCAGGTATCCCTGTTGACGTCGTTTTCGTTGACTTTGCTAAAGCATTTGAGTCGGTTTCGCACCTTAAACTTTTGGCCAAGTTGGAATGCCTCGGCTTTAGAGGAAATCTCTGGTCTTGGCTGGCCGACTTTTTGATTGGTAGAAGTCAGTGCGTTATGATCGAGGGAACATTGTCTGACCCTGTCATTGTTGGCAGCGGGGTACCACAGGGGTCAGTATTGGGCCCGTTACTTTTTATTTTATATCTCAACGATCTTTCGGCAGAACATAATGATTCTACTTTAAAGAAATTCGCAGACGACCTAAAATTGTATTCTCAAGTGGTAGATAGTGACACGTTTTTTGGTTTCCAATCAGAGATTGACAGCCTTCAGTCCTGGTCGGCAAACTGGCAATTACCCATCGCTCCCCACAAATCCTTTGTCATGCATGTTGGTTACCATAACCTCCATTTAGACTACTCTTTGTGTGGCTCAGTGTTGAAACAAGTCAAATCAGTAAAGGATCTTGGGGTTTGGTTTACTCACGACCTTAAGTTTTCAGATCACTGCAATCAAATCGTCAATGTAGCCCGTAGACGTGCGGCAATGATAAAGAAATTTTTTTAAATCTGGTGACAGAAAAACCCTAGTTTGGGCCTTTAAGGTATACGTGCGACCGTTACTTGAATATGCCAGCCAGGTTTGGTCACCCTATCTCGTGAAGGATATTGTTAACATTGAATCTGTCCAACGCAGTTTTACCAAGTCATTGCACGGCACTCGCCACCTTTGTTATCATGAGCGACTAAATCTGCTTAACATGGATTCCCAAGAATTGCGCAGGCTGAGAGCTGACGTAAATTTCACTTATATTTTGTTACGGGGCGACTTGTGCCGACTTGGTGATTGTCTCTTTAAGCTCCGATCATCTGATCGTACTCGTGGCCATCCTCTTAAGTTGGTCGTGGAACGCTGCAGCTTGAATTGTCGTAAGTTCTTCTTTTCGAATAGAGTCGTTCACCTCTGGAACGCATTGCCCAGGGATGTAGTTCTTGCCCCTTCCATTGAGGTATTTAAATGTAGGTTAAAGAATATTGACCTTGGCGAGTACTTGCAGTGTTTTTAACTTTTTATTGAACATTAACTTTTATATGAAATTATGTTTGGTTGATTTATTTTGATTTATATTTATCTTTATCATCCCTTATCAGATTTTACTTGTACGTATTTTATTATTCTTTTTTTGCAATTTTTAGCTTTGTACCTGGACCAATGTTAGTGGCATCTGAATTCATGCCCTTTTGTATTCCTTTCTCCTTCTGAGAATAAATATATCTTATCTATCTTATCTTATCTAACATGGGTTGGCTCAGTAACTAACTATGTAAAGCCATATGAAGAAAGTTTTTCCAGAAAGCTGTTCTCAACATGTTCACAGGACGATAATGTGTTCCAATTAACAGTCGAAAGATTTAAGTCTTTTAGTACGATATTTGAGCAACCTGGAACTAACGTGGATCTAATATAAGCAGCAGTTTTGGAAGGCAGGTCAACATCAAATCCATGAGGGATATAAGACAAAATAAAATTAAGTAAGGATTTAAGAAGTCTAACAGTAAGTAACTCCACACGTTCAGCAGAGCTGCTCAAAAAAAGGAAACCCATACGGTAGATTAAAGCAATCCTGCCTGCAAATAAATCTCGATTCCGACGAATGATCTCCTAAGGGAGACCGTTAAGTATTAAGGGGTTCTCAATTGTGGTGTTGAGCCAGGTTTCGGTCACAGAAATTAGATCGAAAGTATCAGAAAACAACAAAAAGTGGAATACATACAACTTTACGTAAAGGCTACATGCCTTAAAAACCAGAAAATTCAAGATATGGAAGTGTCGTTCGAATTGAGTTTGGATTGTAATCATTCACGGTTGTGTGATCCAACAAAGTGCTACAGCAGTGATAATATGGCTAGGATGAAGGGGGAGAGAGAAGTGGAGTTCTATTGACACATTTAATTTCCCATCTACATTTCAAGTTTTTTTATGAGGTTCCAACGGACAGGGTACAGTTCTGCCTGCAGATAGGACGGAGTAGGCCCTCAGAAAGTATTTTCTTTCCCTGCTAGGTTAAATGCACACCACCCTTGGCCACCAAGGACCTATACGAGCAAACATGTCTGTCAAATGGGATAAAATTCCAATTTTCACTGATACATCGGTTATGGAGTATAGAATTAACAGTTGCAACCTTACGATCAGATTCCTTTAAATGGGGAAATAATCCAATTAAAGAGACTTTGAATTTAGGTCTGGTATCGTGTACCTCACCAGCAATTTTTGGAAGGATACCAACAACTGTTTCAGGCTCATCGAAGTGAATGTTATTACACCCTGCACAGAATACAACGTGTACATTATGGTCATATTTCTGAGAATCTAGCTTAATTTAAACGAAATTTGTTGGGCAGTATAGCCTGGGAAAGTACATGTGATGGATTTTGCATTCGCATTTGATCTAAGAGCATGTACATTCGAATCTCCAATGATAACAACTTGATCCGTAGTGTTGCATGGGATGAAAACTTGTAGAGCTAGTCGTGTTATATTTATTTTGGTGTGCAATTTGTTTCTAGTGGGATCGAACATGGTGCTGTTTCGTTGCAACATTTCAGCCATATTATCTGACGATGGACGTATCTGTGAAGGCTGACGATGAATTTGATGGAAAGGGGCAGAACAAAAAATATTTGGATATTTTATAGCAATACTGAGCCTATCAGGGACATAGTTTTCAGCAAAATCTGAAAAACCTGGAACCTAGAACCTGGGACAGTTGCAGTGCCTAGTAAACTGGGAGATAAAAGTGTAATGCGTGGTGAACGAAGTCAGGACAGCAATCGACAGTAGAGGACAGTAAAGTTTTAACTTCAAAAGATAGATTTGGCTTAAAGTTACTCTTTGTATGTGAGGAGTCATTATTTTCATGCTGGGCCCTGTTACAATTCAAAATGGATTCCAAATTAGCTGCGGGTTTGAGAGTACTTTTGATGTTTGAACAGACTCTGTTAGCATTTCGACCTGGTTAACAAACATGTCTTCAATCTTTTTTTCAAGTGCTTTCAGGCTGCCAGATAAAGTTTTTTTCCCGAGTGAGTCAAAAATTTGTGAATATGGATGTATGAATTATCTGTCAGTGAAAGATGCACGGTTAAAACAATAGGGTCTAGTAGGGGACCCATGATGATTTCATCAGACGATGTAAGTGGTGGTAGGCCTACAGAGCTTGGCCAGGAAACATCCTGAGTACGTGTGCCTAGTGCCTAGTTTATTAAGGGCAAGATTAATTCCACTCATATCAAGATCACGCTCCAACCTAGCAATGTCAATATATTTTTTTAATATTTTTTATTTTTAGAAAGTTCACTTTGAAGAATGTAACAGTTTTTAGTAATTTATTGATAACTGTATTATTATTGATTCTGAGCAGATGTGGATGTCTCCACCGAAGATATTGGCTGGAGGATTGATAGGTGGTATAACAGTTCCGATTGTTCAGAGAGGCATAAACTTCCCACGGAAGAGTTAAAGCCAGTATCTGAAGGTACTTCAGGCAAAATATTTCTGTCCACATTTGAAACAAGGTTTGGAAGAATAGGGGAAGGAATTGCACTAGTAGGATTTCGAGCGGTAGATGAATCAATAAAGGATTCGTTGAAATTAACAAATATGGCCATTTTTTCATCAAAGTTGTGGGTTAATGATTAATTCTCTGATGTCGAAGAACATCTAAGGGATCATTCATAAAGTATGTCATGCTATTTTTGGCCAATTTTTACCCCTTCCGTTCCCCTAGAAATATTTTATCACACGTACTTGCACCTCCCTGATTAAGTATGTCACCCACACCCCTCTACATTTTTTTTCCTAGAATGAAATTTTATGGGCCTGCTCAAAAATCCTAATAAACAGGCTTATTTTGTCGGCCATGAGCCGGTTAAAAATGACCAGCCACAATTAAAGGAAGAGGAAAGGGAAATAGTCATATTTATGCCCTTTTCAACAGCTAAGGTTTTCTCGGAACGGACCCTTCTAGGCAGTGGAGCTATCTCATATTGTCTTAGAAAAAAATGGCAAAAGAGTGAAATCTTCAGTTCGAGCCTTTTCCAACCTAACATTCAGAATGAGCTCTTCCTCACACTCCGCTTTTCCAAGAATATTGACAGGTTTTATGCTATTTATGAAGCAGTTTTATAGTCCCTTTCAGTCCCGACGCCTGAGCATATCATTTACGTAAGTTAAAGTATTACATTTTTTCTTGAACAAACAATAAAGGTATTTAAAAATGATCAGCGTCACGTTACATTTTTTATAATGTCACATTTTGTCACACTGAACTGACTCCCCCTCCCTCCCCTCAGAGCGTGACGTACTTTGTGAATGGTCCTTAACTTCCCCTCATTTGCATGGGATTTTTTTTTTGTTACTACCTTTATTTTTAGGCGTGGTAGAAGTGCAAAATTGCAAACAATGCTGAATAAAAATAAATAAAAAATTCTTTACATTTTTCACAGTCTGTTTCCACCAGTCCAACACAATAAAAGGAAAATCTTTTTTTTAAAGAGTCACCAAGAAAGTCTTTCTTTAAAAAAAAAAAAAAAAAATTATCTTCCCTTGTCTGCTGACGAGAATCGATCCAACGAAGTCAAAGTACCAGCGATCAGCAATATGGCCACACCAAACAAATAAAACCGTCAACAACCTACAAACGTCGAACACGAAGCTCACAGTCGCCAAAGGTGGAAAGTAGATCGCCAAAGGGGATGAGCGGAGTTCACAAATCGGCAATACTCATCCAAGGTCATGGCAGAAGCACAAAAACTGTCGAACGAAGCACAAAGGACACATTCATACTTAGGCTACCTGTCTGAAATAGATGTGTCATATCTTTTGACAAATCTATTTCAAAACATACTACACATATTTTGAAATAAATGCCTCAGAAATAACGTTGGGCAAATTACTTTCATATTCGTACTGGATTTAGGGAATTTTTTCATGTCTAACTATTCTCTGCTAGGGTATGCAGATTGTGCAAGGAGAATAAGGTGGTCTGCTTGTCGATTGGAGCTCTGCATACTCATGTGCATTTCGACATTGTATTGTTTTATTATCTCTGTTGAGTGGGAAGGTTTTCTACGGTGGGAACGAAAAACACAATAAAAATTCCATTAGTTGTAAGTTTAAGAGAATTTCATCCATCTTCATTCTTCATAAAAATTATTAGGTTTCTGTTTCCGTGCCTTGACCCACAAAAATACGGTCCGGCACTTCCTTGTTGATTGTTGCCATCTTGATGGTTTTCGTCGTCGTTTCCATCTTCCTCATGGCATTGTGCGTCAATTGGGCGATAAGTCTGTCCTCCTGTCCGGTGTTTTTCAATTTTTGCAGGAGGTACAGATGAATGACAAGATTTAGATTAGGGGTTTGAATAATATCTCTGTAATGTGTGGTGCAGTGGCAACCCGGACCACTGCACTGTGACTGAGGTTGGCGCTAATGACCAAGCTGTCGACGCGCCATTAAGCCTCATCTCCCCCCCCCACGAAAGTATTTTGAAACTAGTACTTCATACAACTAATTTTTTTATTTTTGTAGGGGTCTAGGCACACTAACCATAAAAAAATTATACTCATACAGTAGTTTAATGTTTGTTTCATTCATAAAAATCATGGAGGAGAACTCCGAAATACACTTATCATGGTGAAATAAAAACATCTTGAGTGTTGGATGCGTATAACTTCTTGAACTACGCTAAGTGGTAAATTTACTGAGTATTTTTATAGTGAAGTACGAAAAAAATCTCTTGTAGACTTGAAAAAATTACAAATTTTATGAGCATTGTAGATTGAATTTGATTTTTAACGATCTTGGTGACTAAGAAAAAGAATCAACCGAATTTCTGATGAGTGGAACTTCTTGACATCTTTATGTGCCATTTTTGAGACATAGTACTTTATTTTATCTCTTATCTGGTTCCTACGTTTTTACGTGATCTTCTTTTCACAGGGTTTAAAAAATTTATAACCATTCCCTTAGGAAGTTAAGAGGGTTGAAAACTCCATGCCCCAATTTTTTGCAGTTCTCTCTTTTCCCTCTTTCTCCCGTCGATATGTACTGACTGGTCCCCTACTTGACTTGATCTACCGCTAAAACATCTGCATTGAGTCAGTATTGAACCAATTCTTCTACACGGATTTTTTTTGCTGAACTTAGAACTTGCAAAATTGTTAAAAAAGTTGTTTTATACATTCCAGGTCGAAAGCCTGATGCAAGCCGAAAATTTTGACATATCCAATACATTTACACCGTTAGGTTCCTGTTACACTATCACAACATGTAAGTTTAGTAGATACATGCATGGCGCCTATCAGTGCTGTAAGAACTGAACAGTTGGCCCGTTAGTGTGATTCACAACATCGCAGTCGAAATAATATTTGAGGGTAAGACAAGGTTAAAATCATAATATTGCACCCAAAAATACCCGAAATTTTTTTTATCATAAAAAAACTATGACCATAAAAAAAATCAGGATGCGGCCTTCAGACTTTATTTTATTTTAATGCATTAGAGTGTAAAAAAAAACCCTTTCGTTTGTGAAGAAGACGCGAACATGTGAAAAGACAACCGTTTAAACCAAATTTTCTCAGAGAACTTTTCATAGGGTGCTGTGGAAATAGTGACATTACTACAAACTAGGCATTGTTATGTGACTTGTGTAGGTGCTACATCACAAGTTGGGCGTTACTGGTTACCTTTTCTTGGAAGCCAGATAACTACATGGGTAAATAGAAACATAAGGTTTGCACGACCTAATTATTAATGTATCTTCTACTCGCCCTTCCCATTTCCAATCCGTAAGAAATTACGAATGTTAAAGTTGAATGATCAGTTTAATAAAATTGGAGATGAGGTTTGAAACTATTTAATATAATTTTTTCGTATGATTAAAAAAGGGCATTTCTTTCTTATGATGATTCATTCACTTTAGACTTTCTTTGTGTGAAGGACACTTCAGGTAAAACCAGGTAAGGTCTGGGGTTAAAGGGTCACCATTCGTTTAAGAGAAGGAGTTGAGGGAAGAATAATTGAAATCTATTTGTTCCCCACTGACATTAAATATTCTTCCCTTCTTTTGTATAGCCGCTCATTTTGTATAACTCTTCTTAAAATGACACATAAATCCAGAAGAGAAAGAATTACGAGATCACCACGGGGTTAAAGGCATTGGGGACGAATAGAAAATAAAATACAAATTTGTAATTATTTGTTTTATTACCGAGTAAAGACATTCTTTCATGGGCTTTCTACTTTTATTCTTTGCGTGTGAACGAGACTTTTTGTAAATAAAGGAAGAGGGAGGGATAAAATGTGCTCCATTCCTTAAAGGAGGAGAGGGTATGATTAGGAAAAAAGGAGAAATGAGAAGTACAGAAACAAAGAAGGACGGAAATAACTGGATAACCGTTTGTGTAAAGGGGAAAGGGTAACTTAATTTCATATTAGCAAACACGTTAAAAAATTCGATGCTCATCGATGAGTTTTGGAACAAATGCGTAGATAAACTTTTTTTTAATGAAATAGTCAATCCAGTAAATAAATATTTTTAATGGTTAATTCAGGCATTAAGACACTTAGTCTATCAAGTTTTCTTGAGCCAATAAGTCCTCCACAAAGACAACTCAACTCACCAGAAAACTCTAGTAGCCTTAAATAAAAAAAATGTTACTTTTACTCTTTTTACAAATAAAATTATTGTTCAAAAAAGAAAATGTTCTTTTACGGCAACAATAAGTCTTAAACAGCAAGCCTCTACGTGGTGTAATCTGGCCCTGGTTAAGTAGCCCATCTACCAACCATGGTAATGTCCCTTTTAATGAAAGGTGTTCTTACGGCTTAATGTGGTATTGCTCGTAATTTTTGCACTAATTTATTGATTCATTCTCTGCATCTCACAACATACGAACAAATGTCTAGCGAAAGTGTTTTAAACGAAATACTCAATTCAGTAAATAAATTTTTTTAATGGGTTAAGGCAAGCATTGAGACACTTGCATTGAGACACAGTCTATTATGTTATCTTGAGCCATGATACCCCATAAAGACAGCTCAACTCACCAAATAGCTCAAGCATTTTTAATTTATTCTCTGCATCTCACAACATACAACAAGGAACAATCTGGCGAACTAATGCGAACTGTCACACCTCTTGCACACTTCAGAACATAACTGAATCTGGTGGCAAAAGTCTTGCCATTTACGATAACAACTTAACATACCGCGTCATTTACGATCACAAGAATCCCTATTACAAGTCCATACAGGAACTATGTGAAAGGACGTTGTCAACCATTGCACACAAGATGTAACAATGTTAAAAAAATGATCAAAAATTTATATTTTTGCTTGCTATTTCTGCCTCTAGGGTAAGTTGTAAAGCAACTGTGTGAGTCTCACTTTAGTTTAAACAACTTTTTCAAATGTACGATTTTTGCCATTTTGGATCAAATATTTATATTTTTGGTAAGAATAACCTAATCGAAAACATTGGAAACGCAAAAATAACCCACGTCTTTCACCCACAAAAACTCACAAAAAGTTGTCTGATACAAAAAATCAACATAATAAGTTTATTTTGTCGGGAATATGTACTTTTATGCCTCACAACCTTTTGTGCCTAGAAGCCAAGCGGGGTCTTTCTGCATTAACAATGTTTTTGATTGTGTCTCGCTGTTTTTTTGTTACTTATTATTGCATGTTTATATTCGCGGTCTTACGTTTTCTGCTCAGTACGGTTTACTGTATTTTTTCTAATTGAATGACTTTCAATGAATTCAAGAGGAGAGGCTAAGTACAGGACCGGATTAAACAAAATGCTTTGGGTGTTGAAGCACCGTGCTACAGGCCAAAAAGATCCTCCAGGGTGCCTCATGGTTACTGGGAAAATAAAATAAAGGTACTATACCAGACTGCTTAAAGTTAATTAAGTGGTTATTAGGAGCGCACACATGTTTTTTCTTAGTGCATGAAGCGTTCTTTATAACATTGTTTAAAAAAATTCCATCAACACTTTCACGAAACAATTTCTGGAGCCGATGACCATGGTCACTTGGTCAGCCCTTTGCTCCATTCACCTTAAAATGGATCTATGGGCTGTTCAGAGGCATGTCCCAACTAAAAACTTGGTTGTAAAGAAAGACTTTTGTAAAATTTTCTTTATTTGCACTCTGAACATAACTGAACCAGGTGTAATTAAAACATAGATATTGTGCTCCACAAGAAAATGTAAGCTACTAATTTTTTTTTGATAGGTAAATAAATTAAATTTAAAGAAGAATAAAAAAACTACTACAGCCTGCTCGCATCATTTTTTTTTTACCAGTCCGGAAACCACTTAATTAAATTTGAGCAGCTTTAAATAAAAATATTTACTTTTACTCTTCTTACAAAAAAATCATTGTTCAAAAAAGAAAATGTTCTTTTAGGGCAACAATAAGTCTTAAACAGCAGACCACTACGTGGTTTAATCTGGCCCTGGTTAAGTAGCCCATCTACCAACCATGGTAATGTCCCTTTTAATGAAAGGTGTTCTTACGGCTTAATGTGGTATTGCTCGTAATTTGTGCACTAATTTATTCTACGAGGTTTAAACAATGGCGGTGGAGTTTAAGAAACTTGCGTACCAATTGCTGCAGTTGCCACATTCAGTAAATTACAAATATTTCCGATCAACTCTTGGTAATTACTGCGTATTCATAATTCCTTGGCAATTCCAGATAATTGCTATTAATTCTATATAATTCTTCAATAAGTACTAGTTACTCTTAATTCTCATTAAACTTCTGTTAATTCTCGGTCAGCTCCTCATTATTATTCGTAATTCTCATAGTAATTCTGATTAATTTTCATAGAATTACAGGTAATTCTAGGGAAATTCCTGGCTATTTCTCGATAATTACCAGTGAATGCTACGTAAACTTCTAATTCCAATTAATTCCCAATCATTTTCTGGTAATTCCTCCTGAGTCGTCTTATTTCCTCCATGATTCCTAGAAACTGTTGTTCCGTCTGGGTTTAGCTAATTCATAGTAATTCTTCTTAATTCTCTGATTATTCTGGATAATTCCCAAGTCAGTTATGGGTAATTCTTATCATATCCTCGTCATTCCAAGACTGTTCCTAGCAATTCTACTTAATTTTCAATCAATTCCAGGTAATTCTAGGTCAATTCCTAATATGTCATTCCTTGTCATTCTTCCATTATTATAAGTAATTCTTAATTCTTATTTAATTTCACTTACTTCCAGTTCAGTTCTGTTAACTCCTTATAATTCTGTATTTTTTTTCAATTCCCTGTTAATTACAGGTAATTCTTCAATAATTTCTACTAAATTCGACTTACATTTCTTATTTCAGGGAATTTCTGGTAAATTTCTGGTAATTCGTATTCATTTTTCGTCATTCCTTGATGACACTGAAGCAAGAATTTGAGGCACTCTTTACACCAGGAAAAGTTCCCCACTTCAACTACTCTTCCCTGTTAACCTTGAATCGTTCTGCTTCAATTAGAACAGGAGTTTGACTTGACTCTCCTGACGTTTTAGCCCTAATACCCGAGTTTCCGTACTGCATGCCTCGTCAACCACGGATGGTCAGTGAGAGGTTGGTCTGGGTGCTGGAATCACGCGGATTCTTATCTGCGTCCCAGTGTGGCTTTCGACGTTTTCGGTCAACCATCGATCATCTGGTTGCCCTTGAATCGGATGTGAGGGAGGCTTTTCGCCTGCGTCAACATCTGGTTCAGGTTTTCTTTGACTTGGAGAAGGCTTATGATACGACCTGCCGTTATGGGATTCTCCGTAATCTCTATAACTGTGGCTTGAGGGGACAGATGCCACTGTTGCTTCCCGCTTACCTCTCAGGCCGTTCTTTTCGTGTTCGTGTCGGGGCGACTCTTTCCCGCCCGTTTGTCTTGGAGAATGGTGTGCCTCAAGGAGGTGTTCTTAGTGTCATCTTGTTTGCTATTGGGATCAACCCCATTGCTCAGCAAGCTGCTGTTCCCCAGTCATTGTTTGTCGATGACTTCGGCCTGCGCTTTCGGGCAGCTCGCATGCAGACCTGCGAGCGGCAGCTACAGCTGGCAATTAACAAAGTCCACTTTTGCCGCCAACGAACACTGCACCCAGATCCTTGCCTGTACTTGGGGCAGGCCCAGATTCCTGTTGTCCCACAGGCACGTTTCCTGGGTCTGGTGTTCGATTCCAGGTTATCTTGGCTTCCACACTTGCGCCAACTTAAAGACAAGTCTTTGCGGGCACTTGACATCTTGCGGGTTCTGTCGTCACTTCATGGGGTGCCGATCGCACTGCCATGTTGCGCCTCTACAGAGCCCTTGTCCGCAGCAAACTTGATTATGCGTGCATGGTGTATGGTTTGGCTAGTGACTCGACTCTCCAGGTGTTGGACACTGTGCATCACAGTGGCCTGTGTGTGGCAACCGGGGCATTTCGAACTTCTCCAGTGGTCAGCCTCTATGCTGAGGCCTCGGAGCCACCTTTGGCCATTCGTCGGCTGAAGCTGGCCATTCAGTATGCTGTGCGTTTACGTGCTGTGGAATCCAGTCCTGCTTGGTCCATGGTTTTTGGGCCAGACTTGCGAGTCGGTAGACGCAGGGTGGGTAAAGGTGATTTCCGCGATAGGCTCCAGCAGTCTTGTCAGGAGATAGCCTTTGAAATGCCCACCGTCTTGAGGCTTGGGGGGATGCCAGTGGCCCCTTGGCTTGTCCCAAGTGGCATTTTCATTTTCGCTCTGGCGTCCCTCCCGAAGGGTTCCACTCTTCCAGCAAGGTACTTACAGGAGTTCCGGCGGCTGTGTTCTCAGTACACCGGTTATCAGCGGCTGTTTACTGATGGGTCGAAGTCAGACGCTGGCGTGGCTTGTGCTTGTGTTTGTAAGGGAGTAACGGTTGCCTATCGCCTTCCATCAGGCTATTCTGTGTTTTCTGCAGAGCTTTTGGCTCTCGGTTTGGCGGTGGAATGGACCCTTGGCCTTCAGGGCACGCATTTCATTATCTTTAGCGATTCCATGAGTGCCCTGGAGTCCTTGGCAAATTACAATCCTCGGAACCCCTTGACACAACGTGTCCAAGCTTTGCTTTCCCACTTGCCTGGCCAGCGGAATACCGTGCTTTTCTGCTGGATCCCGGGCCATGTTGGGATAGGTGGAAATAAGCAAGCGGATTCTGCAGCAAAAGGGGCCCTTTCTGGCCCTCTCGGAAGGGATCTCAGCCTTGTTCCCTCGGACGCTTTTCCAACTCTGAGGAATGGCACTCGGCGTGTCGCCGCAGTCGTCGTGAGGTGATGGTGTTGGCCCGTTTGCACATTGGTCGCACTCGACTTACTCACTGTTTCCTTTTGCGGGGGGTTGACCCTCCTGAATGTTATTGATGTCGGTGGCCACTTACGGTCCGGCACTTACTTGTTGATTGTCGCCATCTTGATGGTGTTCGTCGTCGTTTCCATCTTCCGCATGACATTGCGCGTCAGTTGGGCGATAAGTCTGTCCTCCTGTCCGGTGTTTTTCAATTTTTGCAGGAGGTACAGATGTATGACAAGATTTAGGTAAGGGGTTTGAATAACATCTCTGTAATGTGTGGTGCAGTGGCAACCCGGACCACTGCACTGTGACTGAGGTTGGCGCTAATGACCAAGTTGTCGACGCGCCATTAATCCTCAATCCCCCCCCCTCGTCAACCACAAACTACCAGCCACACAAAAATGGTGTTAACTTGAATTTTAATTCCAATAATATAGCCAGCACACAACTTCTTTGAATTCATACACGACGGTGGGCCTAAGCCGTAAACAAATAACAGTAAGAAAAATGTAATTAAAAGTTAAACACATATAAAACCTTGGAAACCTGTTTTCTGTGTTCTCACTGATAAAACCAGTTCATTTCAAAACTATAAACGCTCCCTTTACTGGGAAGCATTCCTAGTTTCAAACTGTACACATGGTTTCATGATGCAACATTTAAAGAACCTTGACTTATACATGTAAATAAATTAATAAATCTTTCCACAATAACCAGAAAAGAAAAACTAATTCAGCAGTGCACAATTTCAATATTTCTCTTTAAAGAAATATACCCTGACGTCTTTCCAAACATGAATTCTCCGGACAAACGGGCGGAATGGCATAGCCAAGCCAAAACCTCTTCGGTGAGTTTATCACCGTGCTGACAAAATCGGGCAAATGCTGAAGACAGCCAACCGTGGGTTTTCTCGTAATGAGAAATGCTTACAGCCCATTGCCCTCTACAGCAACACAGACGAACGACAAGTCACGTCATCTTCGGAAGGGAACATCCTTCTCAGTCGACTCTCGGTTCCAGAAAAGAAAGAAGTAAATGTTTTTTCATCTCCACGCCCAAACCAAAACCACTGCCATGCATACTATGCAGGAAGTCTTAGCGTCACATTCTAACCAAGCATGACGTCACACACCAACTAACGACTTCTACGTGGCTCCCATACAATGTCAAACAATTTTACAATTTCGTGAATAATAGCGACAGAATATAATATTTACAGAATAATAACAACCAATTCACCGTTTTAATTCATTGCAATTAATTCGTCAACATTCTAAATTATTTCAAAACGACCATCTGGTTTCAAATGACACTCATGACAAATTAATAATGATAATGGTACAACCAACCAAACAATGAATGGATACAACCATTCGTTGTTTCAACTATTATCAACTATTTCGTCTAATTTTTAAATTTGGTGGAAAATCATACAACACAACGTAAAATTTCAAAATTGCCACGTCGTTTCAAGATGGTGTCCATTACTGATAAATAGCAACTTTCGCTGTTTTAATTCACCATTTTAATTCATTGGAACATAGTTCGTCTACTTTAATTTTAAAGAACTCAGGGCATCATATTTTTAAAATGGCCTTGACCGGATCCATCCTGACCCCTTCTGCAGAAATGATGATGCCAAGCACCTTGGTCTCCGATTAGTAGACCTGGACTTTCTCCTAATTAATGGTTAAACCAACAGATTTCAACATTCCAGAACCTATTCCATGGTTTCCGTGGCTTGCAAAATCTTGGGGTGCAATAATGATGTGATCTATGTATGAGACCAATCCTTCTTCTTGAAGATTTGACGTAGGGTGGTTTATCAGCCTCTGAAAAGAAGTCGGCGAATTGTGAAGCCCAAATATCAGTACCGTAGGCTGAACCAAGCCTCTGGGGCAGATGAACGCAGCCTTGACCTGCGACTTATCTTCAGGAACCTGCCAGCACCCATTGAGCAGATCTAAGGTTGTCATGTATTTTGGTTTACCAGTTTTATCAATCAACTTGTCCATCCTAGGGAGAGGGTAATGATCATGAGCCAAAACCTCATTCATGTGCTGGTAGTTAATGCAGAGATGCCACTTTCCATTACTCTTTTGCTGGGGGGGGGGGAATCCAATAATATGGCAGGGAAATAGGGGGACTGTCCCCGGTGTCAATGTGATGGTAAATCAACGTAGTGTGGCCAGGCTCATCACAGAGAACTTCTGGGATTTCTCCAAGGAATGAAACATAACCTCCTTTTGATCATCTTTAAGATCTGCCATGTTCACGTGGTCCAAACAGACATTGAGAATCAAGTCTGTTTACAGACAATTGATTGAAATGTGCCTCCACAAAACAAAACAAAATACTCGAATCTAAATCTTTCAGCCAGGCCTTCATGATGACCAGTGAACACTATTCCATATTGATGCATAACATCAGAACCAATCAAACAAGAATTCGTCAGATGTTTGGCAATAAAAAATGGATGAAAGAACTCCTAACCAGGCAAAAATATCTTGAAGAGAGCACACCCTAACTTGAGAAAAGAATTACCCCCAGCAAAACAGATAACCTCGTGCAAAGGACAAACCACTATTCCCTGTTGCCTGAATAACTGTCAGAAGTTAGGACCAACAATTGCGTAAGAAGAAATCCCATCCACTGACCAATAACCGGTTCACTGTTAATCTTCACATTAATCCGTGTTGCCTTCCCCAGTTTAGGACTACTCAACACCTCACAGTGTTGGCTCCCTTTAAGTTCCCTACAGTTTTATCTGGGACCCCTCCTTGAGGACTACAGGAGTCCCTGACCCATTTCCCTGTTTGGACCTATGCTCTGATTGACCACCTGAGCAATGCTGAGGGAAATTGCGGGCAAAATGTTTAGCCTCCCCACAGACGTTGCACACCTTTTCAGAGCTAACATTATTTGGGAGTCCCAGCTTACTGAGCTCACTATGGAAATACCTTTGCTTTGACTTGCACTTCTGACTATGGTAATTCGTCTGCAGCTTCTACACTACGAGCATCATCCATCAAAGCCCGAACAGAAACAAAGGTTTTGATACTACAGAAACTTCAAAGGTCAGAGCAAGTTGCAAGTGGTCATCCTGACCCTATTCTCCTCCTCCGCTGGCTACTCCTGATGACAAAAACACCTTAGAATATCCTCTACATACTTGGCTATCGACTTCCCTTCCCTTTGACGACGATCATTGATCAATTCACGGGTCACACTGTCTGCAGTAGGTGGTTGAATCTGGTCTGACAAAGCAACATTAAACTCGACCATAATTTGGAAAGTGGGCTGGGTAACAAACTACTCACAAACTGCACCTATTAGCTTAGTTAGTAAAATTCAGCTATGAAAACCTTATCCAGAACACCCTGACCAATCTTCAATAATATAGATCCATGTGTATTGAAAATTATTTTGGCCTTTGTCCTGCAGGAGAGCCTGCATATGGTTCTGCATTGAGTTTAGGAAATCTACGAGAAAAGCTCCTCAACCCTAACAAGACTAAAAGTTGGATTTGGAGTTACAGTCGAATGGCGTCGTAACACTTCTGGTTAAATATGACAGAAATGGAAATAAAAACGTCTAGGCTGGAAATCAGTTGACATCTGGGGTTTATTTCTATGGCATGTTTAGAAAAAAGAAGTTAGAAGGCTTGCCACGACTTAAAGCATTTCGGCAGTTGATGTTATGGAATGTTTGCCTAACAACCTTTTTAGCTTTCCTTCAGTATAGTCGTAAATTTAAATAGGACCGACCAGCATAAGGCCAGAAGAGCAGACCCTAATCCGGTCCGCATTGGTGGAGCAAAAGTAGAGAAGAAAGAAGAACCAAAGGAATGCCTATCAAGTGAGTTTAGGTTCACGCATGCGTAGAAAGCCTTGCACAAATTTTTATACAATCTTTTGCATAGCTTTATATTGCATATCAAATTGATATATAATGAAAAGGGGTCGCAATATTCCACTGGACTCCCCCAAAGTCCCATTGCAGCGGGAAGTGCCAGCACTAAACGAATCTGAGGGCACAAAGACATGAGATGCAAGACAAGCCTAAGGGGTCAAGTTGATGAATGCCAGGACGATGGGGTTGAAAATATGAGGGTCCCATGTTCCAACGAACCAAGGCCCATCGTGTAACAGTAGCATGAGGTAAGCTCTGTCCAAGTCTAATGGGGAAATAATAGAGGACTGGCAAGTTCCGTCACTCTATCCCATATTAAAAGGGGTGGCCAATACCATGTTGGAACCATGGGGCATCTTTGACTGGTTGAACGATGGGGAAATATGAAGCCTCAGCAGCGGTCATTCTGTCCATTTTGCATTGGTGAATTACTCTGAGAGGGTTAATCAGGGTTCTCCCACATCTCTGACTAGACATCCACACCCCCATTCCCAAGTTGAGTTTACCTAGACCGACCCAGTGTGGCGAAGGAGGCTGGGTCGGATAATAACGCATACCAACACCAGGAGATGACAGTAAGTTTGAAATTATTAACACCCAAAAGCAATACAAGAAAATTCTCACAAGTCTGGAAGGTCTGACTATGGATTTACACCGATCCAAAAATACTTGTTTTCCCTGTTTAATACCCAAAAAATGATCGACTTGTGAACCACAAACAGCATAACTTCCAAAGGTAGTCAAAAACCCATGAAAAAGATGTAAAATTTTTTTTGCTTGATGAAGCCCAACACCTTTCCTCAGTTGTGAAATTATTTTTAAGCCTAACAACCCAAGCCTAGTGCTTAACACGAATGCAGCACAGCTTCCCAATTATTAACACTAGACATCTTGGCAGATCATTGCTAACAGTAAACAAGCCTCCATTTGATGTAAAAATCTGGCCCACTCTTTGAACCAGCAACATTTGCTACTTGAAAAACCCGTCTTTGTTCATCTTTGACTCGAGCTACTTCAATTAGATCATGTGTGCTATGTCTTGACTCTCCTGACCTTTACGCCTTAAATGCCCGAGTTCCCGTACTGCATACCTCGTCAATCAACAGACTACTGGCCTCACATAAATGTTGGTAACTTGAATTTTAATTCTAGTAATGTGACCAGCTCTTGACTTATTAGAATTCACGTATGGTGGTAAGCACAAACCAACAACAGTGAGAAAAATGAAATTAAAAGTTAAACATTAAACAACATTTTTCCAGTTTCAAACTGTAGACGGTTTCATGAGGCAAAATTGAAGAAACCTTTAAATAAATTAAAAAAATTAAATAAATTAAGTAAATAAATTAAGCAAACTTTACACACTGACCAGAACAGAAAAACTCTTAATATTATTCAAAACTCAAGCTTTGACACATTTAGAAATTCCTTTCCTAAGGCTCACAAAGGTTCTTTCGCAACCTCTAGCAAGCTTTTTCCCCTTGAAACGAACAAAAAAGAAACCCCCATAGACAAATTGCAATAGGGCCTCATCCCCGTTTTGCCTCTACTTCAAAACGGCGGTTTTCAATATCGCTTTAACATAAGCAGAATGAAACAAGGGCAAGCTACTAAATTAACAGATAAACTCGACATAATTTATGCAAATAATCAAGTGGTGTTTTGTCATTAGCGTGTACCAGGAATCGTGTAGAAAACTATACATTTGTTTGCGAAATTCCTGTGATAATAAATTAGTTCCACTTCGTTAGTTTCAAACAAACTTGGTCAAAATCCCCCAGCGAAATACCAAATACGGGCCCAGTTTATATTTCACCAACAACACATTTTTATGACCCCCAAGGCATCAATCCTCAAGGTACACAACGTAAAGTTTCGTACTCACAGTTTCCCTACAGCAAATTCGTAGTGGAAGTCTCTCCAAACCTGAATTCTCCCAACAAACGGAGGAAATGCCTAGCCAAGCCAAAAACATCTTCTGTGATTTTATTGCCGTGCCGACCCAAATGGGAAAATGCTGAAGACAGCCAGCCAGGGTTCTTCTCGTAATGAGAAATGATTATGGCCGGACCAATCCCTTTGAACAACATTGGCCACCTCTAATTCATGTTGTTCGTTGCCATGTACAGCAACAATGACGAATGACAACCCACATCGTCTTGAAAAGGGAACATTTAACTCGTCCGATGCTCGATGCCAGAAAACCAAAACGAAAAAGTGTGTCACCTCCACGACCAAACCAAAACCACCATCATGCCAACTATGCAAGAAGTCATGACGTCACACACCAACTAATGACCATCATGCAGGTCCCACTCAATGCCATAAACAACGACAAGCAATTTTAGGTAATTATTTGGAACAAATAACTTGGAACAAATTACTTTTTTCTGATTACACCACTTCTCGTTGTGTGTAATAGTGAGCGCAAAGCGCGGCGTTGAGGACTGTGATTCTGGCCACAATATCGATATACACATTCTGCTCTTTTGAACGAGAAAATTTCTGTTTGCTAATGTTCTGGTCGAAATCAGCTTTTCTTGTCGCGCTCGCATCACGCATCTCGCAATATGGCGTCAGTAGCATTTTACAGAGTTTCAATATTTTTAAAAATATAAGATTTGCGCAAGTTTTCGTTATGATTTTTTGAACCGTAATGATGAAAGGTAAATTAAGTCGATTAAGTCGATTAATTCGATGGTAGGTAAATTAAGTCGATTGCAAGCAAAGTAGTTCCTCCAATTATTTTACAATTTCGTAAACCAAAATAATAAGCAAAGGCAAAAAAATACACTAATTGATCAAAGAAGAAAAACTGCTGGTTTAAATCGAGCAACAGTATCACAAAGCAATAGAGGAACTGAAACTAGACTCGCACCCACACGAAGCCAAGACAAGACGTCTAGGCAGAGAAAACATTCTTAATGAAATTTTCACTATAACACCTAGCAAATCGTCGTAACTCTCAGTACATTCCTAGTTATTCCTCCTATTTTGTTGATAATTCCCGGTAATTATTCTTCATTTTCTGGCATTTTTGATTCATTCTTCGTTACTCTTTGATAATTCCTAGTAATTCCGTATTACTCCCGGGCAATTCCAGGTAATTTCCAGGCAATTCTTATCAGTTTCTGTTATTCCTTGTAATGCTTCGATAATTACTTAAGTTTTCTTAATTCTCAATTAATTTATGTTAATTTCCCATTATTACCTTTAATTGCTCAGAATTTGTTCACATTTCCTATTATTATTTTTAATTCCCAGTAAATTCCGGATAATTCAGCTTCATTCTCAGCAAATTCCTGGCCTATTTCTGGTATTTCGTAATAATTACTGGAATTTCAGGTTAATAATGACCATGTTCCATTCACCATTTCAATTTTTAGCAACTAGTTCACATACTTTTTTTTACTTGAAAGAAATCGTGTCATAAAAGCATATTTACAAAAAGGACCCCAATTTCAAGTTGAAACGCATTACAGATTAATAATGACCTTGCTACCTTCACTATTTTAAATCGTTGCAACTAGTTCGTCTATGTTCTAAATTTGATGAAAAAAGGCCAATTTAAAAAAAAACTATTTCAAAATGGCCACCTAGTTTCAAAATTTCGCCCTTTACAGAATAATAAAAACCAATTCACCATTATAATTTATTGCAATTAATTCGTCAACATCCTAAATTTAAAAGAAATTGTTTCATAGCAACCATATTTAAAAACGACAATCTAATTTCAAATAACACTCATTACAGATCAACAACGACAATGGTACCAACCAACGAAACAATGCACATCCATTCGTTGTTTCAACTAGTATCAACTATTTCGCCTAATATCTAAATTTGGTGGAAAATCGGATGACACTATACATAATTTCAAAATTTCCACATCGTTTCAAGATGGCGCCCATTACTGATTAATAGCAGCTTTTGCCGTTTTAATTCACCATTTTAATTCATTGGAACATACTACTTCGCCTACGTTAATTTTAAAGAACTCAGGGGAGTCTAATTTCAAGATGGCCCTTATTACACTTTAAGAACAACCATGACATATCAATTAATTAAATATACAAAGCTAGGTTCATCTATGTTCAAAAACTTTGGAAGGAATCAAAATTTACCGTGAGAGAGACAAACATCTAAGGGTACAGAAGCACAGAATATTCAGCAAGTTATGGCTAGATTCATATCTACATTGAACAGCGGTAGCAAATTAAACACATTATGATTCAGGATTCGTATCTGTACTGAATACGAGATTCCATTCTCTTGAGGAACATTTGGAAGTACTACGACACGAGGGCTGCCTTCATTGTTAATATGAATCAAATGAAATGCTTAGGTTTTTCAGTGTTCTAAACAATATTCAGGAATCTAAGAGGAATATTGTTTGCACCGAAATTAGTTTTCATTGCCCCCCCCCCACCCTTTAGTTATTCGTTTTCGTATAATTTCGTATTGTTACGGTAAACTTATGGAAATAGGCGTACTACACAACAATTTTACGCAATACAAGACCGCTGAGTTACTAATTTCGGAAATACATCATGTATTATTATGAAGTGTACTGTGAAAACCGGCAGAAAATATAAGGAATGTTCACACCAAATTTCACTTCACCTAAAATTCACAGTTTAACCAGCATATCATACTACTTTATGAAAATGAAAAAGTAGAAGAAGAAGAAAATGAAGAAGAATTTTAAATTTTAATACTTTAAGGGGTTCCAAACCCCATGATTGACGGGATTTTTGTTTTTCTAAGTTCATAAAATGTGTTTAGGGTGCCGTCCAAACTACACCAAAATAAAATTTAAGAGGTAAACACCGTTATGTTTTTAATTGATTTTAGTTGTTTTTAAGTTGTGTTAATTGTCTTACAGAATGAACAACGGCAAAATAATATTCATCTCATTATAACATTTCTATAACACTATTCTTGAGAAGTGCTAAAAGATCATTGGGTAGACATCATCTTATTAGCAGATTTAGTTGGAATGCCTAATTTTTGCTCGTTTAATCCGGAGACAATTTGGTAGCACTAATTATGATAAAGGGATTCGTTTACAAATTAACTATGTTTAGACAGCTGCTTGCCAACCGCGTCTAGAAGCAAGAATAGGTACTAAAAATAAGAACTTTAGAATTCTGTTTTATAATATTATTTTTGGCTTCTTTTACGTATTACACCATCCTCATTTTTGTCACTTGAATAAAATGCTGTGCGCAACTCGAATTACTCTTTAACCAGAAATATACTCCTAGCATTTATCTCTTTAGTCCAAGGGAACTCTTACCACTGATTACTTTTGCCAATAAGTAGCACTTACACGGGCCGACATCTTCAGGCTTTCCTATTCTTGGAATTCAGACAAATGAAACTATTTTCGCCTCTCTGTTCTGGTACTTTGGCTACCTGCAGGGCGCTCCACGAATGGATTTCTTTGCATTCTGGTAGAAATCAAGAAAAAAACATGCTGGGTTTAATGGCGTCCAAAAATTCAATGTTAACTAGAGGGGCTGTTAAAATAAATACTTTATGCTTATTAGTAGATGGGTAACTATTACTTAACATTTCTTCTTAAAACTTCTTCAAATACTTAGCAAAGCTAAAAGGAAACTTGTTCGTTTTAAGTGCCACACCAATGTTAATGGAAAGAAGAGAGCGACACAAATATGACATAACCTGTGCAGCTTGCATGTGTCTACATTAAAACAACTCCCTATGGTAAGTTGTTGTGTTGAAACTATGAAATGTATAGCCGAAAGTTATAGAATTTTACAACAACGTACTGTTCCAAACTGTAGTCGTAGACGTCGCCTGTTTCTATCTCCTTCAGAAATAAATTTATACACTTTTAGACTTGCCAGTCAAGGTAGTGTGAGAGAATACTCCTGCTACTTAAATGGATAAGGGATCACATTTTGGCGTATTTAGGATGTTATTTACTACGTGACTTTGTTTAACTTACTTAAGTGCCTCGTAATTAGGTTGCATCTGATCGTTTCAAGCCTTTTCGTTTCAGATGAAGCATATGAAGCTTTGGTGATGAATTATTTGACCAGACTGTTATTTTACAAACACAAAATTCTTTATTTCTCAAGCGTTATACCCTAAATTGTATGGGGGGTCTTTTACATTAATAATGGACAAAACGTTGAAGCATGCAGAGCAGGATGAAACACTGTATTGAAGTAAAAAAAATTTTGGGTTCTTCCAAATTTTTCATTATTTCGAAAAATGTTTTCTTTTTAGATATTTTCGTCAAGTGATTAACCATATCGAATTTCCTATACAAATAGTTTTTTATTCACGAGCCATCGAATACTCAGCTTAAATCATTCTCAAGTTACCACAGTTCTTTTTCTCTTGTTGCTTTGCAAAAATCAAGAAACACTTCCTCCACCAAAAATTACGGTCATATCAACAAAGACGATTATGAAGACATACTAGACTGTTATGCTATAAGTAATCACAGACTGCTTTTTTAAAGTAATAAATATAAAATAAATGTTCAGTTGACCTTGTCATTTCTGGAATCAGAAATGAACAGTGAACAAAACTTTTTTCATTTCGTTGCTTTGTTATTATTTATGATTCATAATTTCTTTATTTCATATGTAGTGCGTAATCTGGAGTTTCAAGTTTCAGAATTGACAGTGAAGTTTATAATTTTTACGGGAACTCTGCAAGGAATTTTCGCACGTGTAAGTATTCAAATTATTCTCTGGTAAAAAGTGAAAAGCACAACTTTTGAATGGCTAAAATAAAGTCAGCAAACAGATCTGCATTATTTATTGATTTTAGGATTGTATGAGATTCCCCTATTTAGTATTCTCTAGAATTTTAACCGCATACTTAAATTTTGACGACATCCACATGACATAAATAAAGGGTATTTTCCCAATTTAAAAACTGAAGCTGTAAGTAAAATCGATCTTAGCAATACAACTATGTCATCATTTCTTTAGATGCAGAGAAACCATCAACAAAGTATCAAGTGGGATATCAGAGCTTTAATAGCTCGAGCTCTTCAGTAACAATGCACCATGCCACAACAATAAATGAATGCATCATCCAGCTTACTTCAGCAACACGAATGTACGTTGTTTACGTCGATAAGCACTCAGTGCCTGGAAATCTCACGGAGCCAAACTCAACCAAACTCCTTCTGAAGACTGCTGGCTGAATGCTTGGTGACTAGCATTCTATTTTTTTGCTACATCAGCTATCAAGACCTTCCAAATCGACAAAAGTAACTTGGCCAATACAATTAGAGTGTCCCAAAGAGCAGAAGGCACCTCCATTCAACATCTGTTCATTCTGTCCACCATGTCGCTGATTTTGAATGAGAGTGAGGTTATTAGTAAAGGTCGTAGCCTTTACTGTAAAGTTTGAACTTAATTTCCAACGTTAAAGTCGAATTTCGATGCTTAATGTAATGTCTGCTGTCTATAAATATTTCCCACTCTAATTTGGTTTTTAAGCTTTTTTGGACTTGGCGAACATGTGTACCAACTTTTATTAATTTCCGATTTGTCAAATCAGAAATCTAGAATTGTGCTGGAATCGTGATTTTCATTTTTGGCTTGTTGTTCTTGACACGACACGTTTTTACTATGCTCTCTACAGGTCAAACATTTGTCCTATAAAGCTGGTTCTTAGCTCATTTTACAGGTATTGCTCTGTAGATGTGCCCTTTTCCATAAGGTTTTTTTGAATTGGTCTAATGGGTGAGGGGTTAGGGAGCTCTAAACGACTAGGTTGATTGTTTTACATTATTTAAACATTGTTATTATACAACAATGACAATCAGCAAATGCCAGCTGCAAGACGTAGACTGAAGAGTAAAGAGTTTGTTTCCTTATTAACGTGTGCAAACTGGAATTGATCAAGATACTAACATTAAAACAAGTTAATAAAAACTTTCGTTATTAAAAAACAAAAGCAAACTTGTTTGAGGCTTAAGGCAAGGTTTAACTGATCCAAAGTATAAACAGCAAAGGAACACAAATAAACTTTCTTGTAAGGTTTCAGATGCTACTGTTTGTTGTACTATTTAGTCAACACGAAACCATACTGCGGTATTTAACCACTATGAGTCTAAATACAATTAAAGCCAGACCTCAAATTTCAAAACTTTTCATGCCAAATAAACAAAGAATAAAGTAAAGTAAAGAATAAATTTTTTCAGTGTTCTTCAGTCACGTCGTATACCTTTCCTTACCACCCCCCCCCTACTGACGATACATATATAATTTTTCAAGATATTGAGCACTTTTCCAGGCATAGAATTACTTTCCAAGACTCATACAAACCCTGAATTATCTGTAGAGCTGTGCTAAACACACTAAGATGATTAATTTTTTTACCATTATCCAGTGATGTCGTTTAGCTAAGTAGACTGCATCAATCTTTAGCTGATCTATCATCTACTTAACTAAAAATGGTAAAAACATTTGAATACAGCAGTAAGGTTTTACGTGGACTAAACAGTGCATCTACACTGCAGTAGATGAAACCTTACAGGACCATTAAAGGCACTGTCGTGGAGTGGCACTCGGCGTGTCGCCGCAGTCGCCGTGAGGAGGTTGTGTTGGCCCGTTTGCGAATTGGTCACACCCGACTTACTCACTGTTTCCTTTTGCGGGGGGTGACCCTCCTGAATGTACTTGGTGTCGACGGCCACTTACGGTCCGGCACTTCCTTGTTGATTGTCGCCATCTTGATGGTGTTCGTCGTCGGTTCCATCTTCCGCATGACATTGCACGTCAGTTGGGCGATAAGTCTGTCCTCCTGTCCGGTGTTTTTTCAATTTTTGCAGGAGGTACAGATGTATGACAAGATTTAGATTAGGGGTTTGAATAACATCTCTGTAATGTGTGGTGCAGTGGCAACCCGGACCACTGCACTGTGACTGAGGTTGGCGCTAATGACCAAGTTGTCGACGCGCCATTAAGCCTCAATCCCCCCCCCTTACAGGAAAGTTTATTTGTGTTCCTTTGCTGTTTTGACTTTCGATCAGTTAAACCTTACCTTAAGCATCAAACGATTTCGTTTTTGTTTTCTAATAGCTTACTGACTGACTCTAGATGGATTCATCCATTGAGTCGAAAGATGACGTCATTCTCACCCAGCAGAACTTTTGGAAGGCTGTGTTGAATATGCTCTCGAGCTTTACGTACATTAATGTTTCTAAAACTGTCTCCATCCGAACGAGAGTAGTATAATAGGTGCCATCTGAACCCCATTTAGAGGAGGGTCATGGGGATGGTTATAGGGAACATTCATCCTTCTGGCTTTGTTCCCGATCTAACACTTCTTTAGTGTTCAGGAGTATCTCAGACGGTATTGACCTGCAATATAGAATTGTTCAAATATGCCAGCTGGTCTAATCTGAAGGTACGATCCTCCTTAAGGTACGATCTAATAAGAAAAGGGAGCCGTTAGGTATGATCTAACAATGATTTACAGTACAGTTAACGAAGCCTAAAATGTTCTATCTACCTTGCTGTTTATGTTTGTATGACGTTATGATGAGGAATATCTCTTGATAGCAGCACCAATGGATATGGGTTTGCTTCTCTTTTTTTTCTACTTTTTTCTCTCTAAACAACACGTCAATCAAAATGGAGTCAACGATCTTGTGTATGTGTGGGTCACGGCAGAAATTTTTATGAATTTTTTCAGCAGACTATCGGACAGGCTACAATGGTTTGGGAGGTTTCAGAGCTAATGAAGTCTCTTCGTTTGTCACCTTACACACCTGCACGCATAACAGACTGGTTATCATTATTCGACTCAGCTATAATACCCCTTCATGCATGTTCAGGCACGCAGTAGTTTATTTATTTCATTTTTAGTCGTTTCAGTTGCATTTTCTTTTTAAAGAATAAACTTTTTTTGAAGTATAAATTCGTTTGTTTAAAAGATGTTATACGACGTCCGTATAAATAAGTTCTCTGATGAAAGCTGTTGTTACACTTTTACTTTACACAAGTTGTTCTGCACAGTGTTGTCAGATATTTTGTGGTCGTGGTGCTTGATTAGCAGCAGGGGTCATCCTAACGGTTTGAAGAAAATGACTAATTTTCTGTAATGCAAATTCAAAAAAAAAATGTTGTTTAGCAACTGGTTACTAAACATTCACTAAGTACCTATGAAAGAGACAATAGAGCAAGCAGGTAAAGTACTTTTTCCGTAGCATTATTTTTTTTTCTTCAGATTATTACATGTGAAACTCCCGGTGAACTTTCAAATATACAGCATATTTAACAGAAAAGTGCATTTCTCCAACTTCTGCAAGCTTGGCCATGTGTTCCAGTCTAGCGTTACTCCATGCGACAACCAACTAGCAGCTCTTCACTATGACTATTCAGAGTTAGTCAATGAATTTGTCCAGTTTTGATATTCTAATCAAGGTCAACTGTGACATGCTGTGACTTGCCATGAATATTTCACAAGTCATATACTGTAACTAAAAGTTCGATTGATATTCACCTTAAATGAGATTCCTTATTCGACTTTGAATGGTTTCCCTTTTTACTTGGCCAAATCAAAGAATACGTAAGTTACCTTCATTTGTTGTTGGTAAACCAAGACTTTGAACTAGGAATTTCTTACAAAGCTTTTTGATTCCCTGTGTCAATTAGCCATCGGTTGATTTCTTGACCACAATGATTCCTTCTTCCTTTAGCAGTACAAGATCTCCAGTTTTAGAAAGATCTCTTTTCTGCTTTTGAAAATGTTAGTCACGTCTATCTTTGGGTGGGTTTCTTTACATGGATCAAATGGTTGACTGCAAAGAGCCACACGATGGGATCAGTGATTGTTGCTGATCTGGAACTGTGCCACGAAAGAATATGAAATGGCACTACTCTTACAAAAGAGACAATATTTCTTGGATTCAGCCTTTTCTTTGGTGTCCACATTCACTTCCAGCTTAAATGCTTAGATAGAAATGCCTAAAGGGCTAGTTGCTCTTTTCTAAAGTGTAAAGACTTGGTACTGAAGCCATTTGCAATTAGTTCAAGCCTTCACTGCTTAATTAGGAACTCTCCATCCGCTTAATGTTGGGGAACATCTTTATACCAACATCAAGTGTGGAACCTTTGGAGAGCAAGAAAGACTACGGGGAATAATAAAGCACCTAGATCCACATCTTTCACATTCAGTGCTTATGACTTTGAATTCTTCCTTGACTCTGAACTCAAACACTTCGTGGACACAGACTCCAAAAATACTGCAAAATAGTCTTTTACAGCTTATACTGCTATTGGATAGTTAGCTTTGGTCACTGGAACACTTTAGTTGACTTAGCTAGCCGTCCAACGAGAAAAGGAATACAAATGCCCAAATTTGTCGACATTTGTTAAGGAGCTATTATTGCCTGCACAACTAGAAAATTGATCACAGAAATGTAGCTAAGGTTATCTTTGCCCCTGTATTTTGCAGTCTCTAAATTTGATAATTTAATTACTAAATCAAAAGTGCTTGAAGTTGATGGATTTTTTTAACAACACCTCAAGGTGAAGCTGGAGGTGCAACCATACAGAAATCATATAATGTCACTTGGTTCCATCAGTTTGCATTCTGCATATAGCTACTCTCTGTTCATAAAATAATAGTTGTTCTGTTTCTTATTCTTAGTGTTCATCATGCAATTTTAGTCTTATTTCCTCCTCTGAAATTATGAAGTTCCTGTTAATGAGTTGCCAAATGAATGTTACGAATTTTGAATTCCACGATGTTAAATGCTTTTAAATATACACTGACTTCATCAACATGTTGTGAGACCCCAATACGCTTTTCTTTGAGAGTGACACGATTCCTTGAAAATTGACCGTTTGTACGTAAATTTCAAGTTAAGATACATTAAAAACATTTACATGCGCATTAGATAAAAACAAACAGTGATTGTTAACCATGAAAATGATCCTATTTTCTTTATTCTCCTAGTAGAAATCATACAACAAAATTTATAAGCCGCTCAATACTCAATCTGGCCTAAACAAACTGCGACGTACATGCTACAAACAATCAAATTCTTCTATTACTGAGTTCAGCAACAGCAAATATTGAAATTCAACTCTTTAGGGTATACAGGGTGTAACAAAAGGTTATGTCCATACTTGGGTGACTAATTCCTTGCGTCAAACTAAGAACATAATTCCTATAAACATTTGGCCAAAAATGTTTCATTCTTTAGTTATCGCATGAATTAATAACCCAAATTTCAACTTCTTTCCCCTCACCCACCCACTCCAACTAATTGGCGATTGCAGACACAAAGCAGAATAGGAAGGTAGTGAACGAAGATAGTGAAAAAACTGTTAAACAGTCAAAGTCAGACTAACGGAAAAATATCTCTTACCCAAACATTTGTCCTATAAGGGGAGCAACCATTGTTTGAAATTCTTTAGTCGGTGTTAATGTAGGCCTGAGAATACCATGTGTTAATCCCGTAAACAGAATCTGATGCACGGCAGAAACTCAAAAAGAAAAACATCTTGAAATAAGAAAATTTAAAACAAAACCCACAAGGGTGGAAAAAAAACCCGCCAAGTTTCAGCCATCACTAGTAGTGATTTCATATTCAAAATGGCTGCCACTAAGTTGCTACATTAGTTGCCAAGCAAGTTTTTGATTTAACGTTTGAGGTAAGAGTCGGTGGGATTAGCTTGACAACTAATGTTGCTACTTGGTGACAGCCATTTTTGGCTCGGATATCACTATTTTGATTGGCTGAAACTTGGCGGGTTCTTTTCACCCTTGTAGGTTTTGTTTTAGATTTTCCTATTTCAAGACGTTTTTCTTTTTGAGTTTCTGCCGTGTATCTGTTTACGGGATTAAAACCACTATGGTATTAACCGGCCTACGTTAACACTGACTAACGACAATTTCAAACAATGGTTGCTCCCCCTCAAGAACAAATGTTTGGGTAAGAGATATTTTTTCGTTAGTCTGACTTTGACTGTTTAACAGTTTTTTCACTATCTTCGTTAACTACCTTCCTATTCTGCTTTGTGTTTGCAATCGCCAGTTAGTGGGAGTGGGTGGGTGGGGGGAAAGAAGTTGGAATTTGGGTTATTAATTCATGCGATAACTAAAGAATAAAACGTTTTTGGCCAAATGTTTATAGGAATTATGTTCTTAGTTTGATGCAAGGAATTAGTCACCCAAGTATAGACACAACCTTTTGTTACACCCTGTATATTGAGGTCTTCCTTCTGAATTAAAAAAGAAATCGAAATCGAAATCTAAAAGAAAGATAACATTTAACCCAGTGCCAGTTTTGTGGAAATGAAAACTGACTTAACTCAAAGTCAAATGAAAAGTAAATGTGTAATGGTGGCTTAACTGCACTGCATTATTGGAGATGTTTGATTTTTGCTGGTAACTTTTTTCGGACTGACTCCTGATTAGTCGCAAATACGCCATCAACAAAATCAGACATTAGCAATTTAGTAAGCTACTTTATTTCAGCTTGCGTTTGTTGAATGACATATTGCGGACTAGTGTAGTGAACCTTACTAGGCCTGCACGTTGGCCTGTTACTAAGCCTGTTTATTACTAGGTCTGCACGAAGTTGTTAAATGCTAATCATTGAAAATTATTCTAGCATTCCTGCCGTTTTGGTAATTTTTTGTGTAGTTTTCGTTTGAAAATAACTAAATGCACTGCTTATAAACCTTCAGGTTATGTTTTACCCTGAAGAGGAATTTATAATTGCCAAGTATTTTTCATTGCACAAATCAGGGTTGATGCAGAAACACGGACATACTAGTTCATATGAGATACAGCCTACGCAAGTAAGCAGACGTTTATATTTGATCATATTAACAACGTATTATTTGATGTTTGTTTGGCTGATCAGCTGTTGTTTTATCGACATGCAATAATATTAAAATTAGAACTAGGTAACTCTATTTTCAGCATTTTGTGTAAATCAAGTTTAAACATAACTACGTAGATTAGAAGTCAGGATATAAAGCTCGCATTTAGTTAGGTATGTCGAAACATAGCTTTAAATACATGTTCAAGTTAGAAAAAAGTCTCGTTGGTCTACTTCAAATACACGCGGCTCCACATGAGTTACCTAGTTATAGTATTAAACTGATCTCTTATGTAGTATGTTACGTGCTAAAAGTAGGTAACTAAAGAATTACTACAAAAAACTGTTGAATAATGCATTATAAAAGCTATGACAAAAGTTACATTAGAAATACATACTCCACCTAAGGTTGAACAACTTTGGGATACAAAGGGTAACAGAATTTGACAGTTGAAATTAAAGTAGTACAGTTTTTATTTTGAACAACTAATCGCTGTATAACTTCATCAGCATCACCACATGCACGAACGCTGTCTACTAAATTTCGGTAGAAGAACTAGTAAACTATAATGATTGCAGAGAGGGAGACTCGTACACAAATGCTCAAGTGTTTAATCCTCGTGAAACCTTACTGATGTATTCGGTTGATCTCAGTCTCCCTTGTTAAAGATGCCTAATAGCAAAATATTTTTAAAAAATATTTTGTGTGTTGTGCACCAAATAGTTAACAAAATACTCAACTCTTAGGCCTCAAAAGGAATGGTGAAGACACATCTACAAATTTATTTAAATTTGTTTATCCAGTTTAGAAATGTTGTCCCTAGCTGGTACCGCAAAGCTAGTGTTTGGTGTTCAGCATTTTTGGTATAACCCTTTTTACAGACCAAACCATTTCCTGTATAAAACTGATCTTCGCCCATTTCACAGATTATCCCGTACAGATTGTTCTTTTATAAAACTGGTCGAAATTGGTCAAATAGTACCTGGGTTACAACGCTCCAAATGACCCGATGTATTGTTGTGTATTGTTTTAAGCATTGTCATTAGGTAAAAAGATACACAACCCTTTTTTATGCCGAAAATAAAATGCCAACAATGATAACAATTCTCAGCACTTTTTGAGGCAACCTGAAAGTAAGCATTGTTATTGTGAGTTTAGGGGCTTGACTATAGTAATCCGCCTGTTAAAGAACAATTTAGATGATTAATAACTCCGTTGTTTAATATTTTTAACCAAATGTAGGATATGGGCTCGGTCAACAAACATACGAGAATTAAATTCCGTTGGACAAAAAAAATAAAATCAAGTCATTTGATGTTTATGCTACTAACGTGTTAACAATTACTGTGCTCTTAATGCAAGGTATAGACAAAGCAGTGTTAGTAGCTTCATTGAAACGCAGCCAATATCAGACGCAATAAAAGCTGTTACAAACAAACTATTTACTAACAGAAGGCTTTCCGTTAAATGAGCGAGTGAAATCAGCTAGTTCAATGCTTGTCTACAGTGGCAACAAAGAGTACAGTAGGACAACATGGAAGGCTAAAGTTTCAAGAATTAGAAAATAAAAATGAACTTATTTCATTTTAAGGTAAGCTTTAACTGAGCCGAAGTCAAAACAGAAAGAACATGAAAAAGCTTTCTTTTAAAGTTGGTGGTATCACAGTGTTGCTGTAGCTTGTTTAGTCCACGTGAAGCCTTACTGCTGTATTTAAACAGAGAAAATTAAAACCGTTGCAACCGCCAACAAAAATACTGGAATTTAAAACGGGGAGGAAATTGGGTATTTAACGTTTTAATACGTGAGTTTTAGTACAGCGTGTATAATGACTAATTACTGTAGACAAAAGAGTCCAACTTTCAAAAATGTTGATACATAAACAAAGGCTAATATCCTCCAACTGTTATGTATCACCCGATTTGTATTTGCCTGTGTGCAGTACTATTCTGTAGTGTTAACTAGGCAAGCATTTTCCCCTACGCAGCATTGTGTTTACTAGGAGTACCTCCAAAACTCATCTACACGCCAGCTTATAAGGCTGGTACATAGTTTTTAGATGGGGCCCTAGCTTCACAACCATCGGCCCCAGAATGTTATCCACAAAAGAACTGGAAAGTACTACGCAGCCAACGAGTTTTCTTGAGTATAGAGAAACTAGGTATCTCAGAAAAGCAACGAAAAGAAAATACTAGAAATAGGTATCTCGACTTACCTACTTTTAGTATTATTCTAATGAATGAACTTTTAAATACCTAGTTCTTATACTGAAAAACTTCGTTGCTATGGGTAACTGAGATAACTACTTTTTACAGATAATGCGCTTCATCATGAAATATCCAAAGAACTAGGCAACTCAAATTGGGCAATTTTCGAGTTACCTAATTCTAATTTTAAGGGGACGATAATATGATGTGAGGGCAATAATGGTAATACAAGCAGATTTTTAAAAAATATCTATTTTTTAAGATACTACTACATAATAAAGGGCATACGTTCCTATTTACGTGCGTGTATACGTCTGAACATTTAATATCTATGTCTGAATATGAAAGTCGCCCACCGAAACACTTACGTAAAAGAAGAAACTAATAAGAAACATAAAATACATGCGTAAGTAAGGTGAAGTTCCACCAACAATGATACAGTGTTTTACACGGTAACAGCATTTGTTTTCCAGTCAGTATTCATTTTGGACTATGTTATTTACTTATGTAGTGTAACATTAGAGATCATCAAAACTAAAGCCATATCTTTTTATTATGCACCTGCAAATTCAAACGAAACAAGTTATTCTTTTCCTTATTTACCTTAAAGACCTAACTCTGCCCGCCTCCAATCCATTAGGGGTAAAATTCGCCGATGATATCAAAATCTCAGCTGAAATTTTGACACCGGGTCCTACAGTTGCACTTGACAAGGAAATAGATGAGGTTCTTCATTGTTCCCGTCTTTGGCAGTTGCCTCTCTATGAATGGTTAAAAAATGCGTTATGTATTGTTAAAAAAGACACTCAAGCTCGACGCATAAAACGTTTAAAACACTGGTACCTAATATTTCGGAGCAATACCGTGGGACCCACGGTTCCTGTTTCCTTTTGCGGGGGGTTGACCCTCCTGAATGTTCTTGGTGTCGACGGCCACTTACGGTCCGGCACTTACTTGTTGATTGTCGCCATCTTGATGGTGTTCGTCGTCGGTTCCATCTTCCGCATGACATTGCGCGTCAGTTGCGCGTCTGTCCTCCTGTCCGGTGTTTTTCAATTTTTGCAGGAGGTACAGATGTATGACAAGATTTAGATTAGGGGTTTGAATAACATCTCTGTAATGTGTGGTGCAGTGGCAACCCGGACCACTGCACTGTGACTGAGGTTGGCGCTAATGACCAAGTTGTCGACGCGCCATTAAGCCTCAATCCCCCCCCCCAATACCGTGGTTTTCTCCATTTTCAAAGGTTAAAAATAAAAAACAAACACACACTCAACAACCACGTTACCAGGTCGCCATGTTGAATAAAATGCTGCAGTGAATTCTGGGAGTCAAGGAAGGTAAAAAAGTCGAAGGGGGGAGGAAGGTAGTAATTTAGTATTTCTGAGGGTAGAAAGGCAAAAGGAAAGTGCAAGGGAGGGGAGGGGGAGAAGGAGGGGAGCAAAAATAAAGAAATAAAAAAAGGAAACCAGCAACACTAACGAAAATTATATTAGGGAGGGGGAAAAAAGAAAAAGTAGTCGACCAAAAGGGGGAAAAAAGAGGGAAGGAAAGGTATTTCTTCTTAAATTTCTTTACTTTGTGCGGGTGGGGGTGAAAAGGTGGCTTGGGTAAAGCAGGTGGCTTGGGTAAAGCCCCCCTGGTAGAGAAAATCTGCAGCATTAAGTAGGCCAAGCGACCTACACACACTTACCAACTAAAACCTTTCACTATTTTCGCCCCATATCTAGGGCATTTTTAGCGATCTCCTCACCTAGTTCTTGCACGAATTTGATGTTGGGTTTATTCCTACCCCTATCCCTCACCTGAAACAAATCGTTACTAAACAACAAATCCGTGTCGCTAAATCCATCCCTGACCATTTTGTCTATGCCCTGCCATGCGCTGAGTGCCACAAGCTTTATTTGGGACATACGGAGCGCGGAAGAGGGCGTCTGAACGAACATATTCGTGGTATTAACGTTCATGCTACATCTAGTGCCCCTGCCCAACACTCTCTTTCTACTGTACATCAGATTGACACCTTTCACTTTACCCCTTTTTTTTAACAAAACTAATTTTTACAATAGATTTAACTTGGAAACATTTCTTATCCTTCTGCACAAAGACTTGTTGTTTAATTTCCAGATTCCAGTTCACTCCAACCTCCAAGCTTGTTTAAATTCGTTTCTACTCACGTTCCAGGTTTTCTATTCAAGCAGAAAAAGGTCCTTAATAATAAACCTAAAAACCGTGTCTACCACACTTAACTCTCTCCACTTAACCTCAGCACTTTTTACCCCCTCAGCTTAATCCTTTCTGCTTAACCCAAGCCACCTTTTCACCCCCCACCCCCCGCACAAAGTAACGAAATTTAAGAAGAAATTTCCTTTCCTTCCCTCTTTTTATTCCCCACTTAGTCGACTCCTTTTTCTTTTTTTCTCCTCCCTAATATGATTTTCGTTAGTGTTGCTGGTTTCCTTTTTTTTATTTCTTTACTTTTGCTTCCCCTTCTTCTCCTCCCCTCCTTTGCACTTTCCTTTTTACCTTTCTACCCTCAGCAATACTAACTTACTACCTTCCTCCCCCTTCGAAGTTTTTATCTTTCTTACCTCCCAGAATGCACTGCAGCATTTTATTCAACATGGCGACCTGGTAAAGTGGTTGTTGAGTGTGTGACTTTTTTATTTTTATTTTTAACCTTTGATAATGGAGCCAACCACTGTATTGCTCCGAACTATTAGGTACCAGTGTTTTAAACGTTTTATGCGTCGAGCTTGTGTGTCTTTTTTAAGTTGTCTCTCTCCATCTTAAAATGCCAGACATTACATATTGGAACAACACATATCGACTACCGTTACATGATGGAGGGAAAGGACCTCCCTTCGGTGGAGGATATAAAGGGCCTGGGTATTTGGTGCTCTCAGGACTTTTAAGTCATCGCTTCATTGTAGAAAGATTAGTTCATTGGTATTCGATGCTTGGTTGTTGTTAACAGATGTTTTAGGTCTGGGGACATAAATACCAAGATTTGGGCTTTCAGGGTCTTTGTCCGTCCAGTTCTCGAATATTCGACACCAGTTTAGTTGCCGTATCTTGTTAAGGATATTGACCTAATTGAATCAGTGCAGAGACGATTTACCAAGGGACTCCCTGGCTTTCGTGAATTGGACCATATTGAACGACTCGCTTGAATTAGGTAGATTGCGCTTTGATCTCATTTTCACTTATAAAATATTGAGAAATCTGATTAAGGTGGATTTTCCCTTCTTTGACCTGGCACCCCTCTTGCAGGTTACCAGAAGCCATTCCTAGAAACTTAAGACCTAGGGTTGAAGGCTAGATTGCAGGAAACATTTTTTTCTCTGTTTGCATAGTAAAAGCCTGTAATGCTCTGCATTCTGGAACTGTGAGCGCAAACACTTAGTCCGGCTCATGACAGAGGACCTTCGCCCTTACGTCAGGGTCGGTTCACAATCCTCCTCCTCCAACAATTAAAGTACCCTAGAACGACTTACTCTTCATTTTTCTTAAATGGTACGGTGTAGCGGCTCACACCCCTTCCAGCAACCATCCACTTAGTAGGTAAATTACATTACATTACATTGGATTCTCAATAGTGAATATTTATGTAATTTCCACTTTGCTAAGTAACTTTTAGATAACAGTACACTGAGCTCATATAATATAGTTAGAACCAATGTAAGCAAGAGAAAACCAGTTATTTTAAATATTGACACTTGATATTTGAAAGGTGACTATTGTTAAATCCAGAAAACAAAATTAGTAGTACAATAGTGTGAGATTCGAAGTGCAGGCCAAACGACATGGCATCCCGCATAAAAACCGAAAGTGCTGTCATTTTCCAATATAGCTACCCCAATGGATACCAGAAGAGGAACAGGAAATACCACCATTTTCGAAGATTGCTGCCCCCAGAAACAGTAGAGGAAATATCTCCATTTTTCCAAGATGGCTACTGTTCCTGTAAGACTCCCAGTTTGTATTTTCGGATTTAGCTTCCTTTTTCATCGATCTGGACTACCCTCCTTGATAGTCAAGTTTGTTTCTAGTAGCCATCGAAAATATCCATTACCTGTAAATTTGGCATTCTTGCTCTGAAATGCGATTTCCCTAGAGTTGAACTGTCTAACTACAGCCAGCCACAGCCTGCTGCAGTGCACCTGTCCTGCACGCATCCCTTCTTTAAAGCTTTCTCTAGCGGTGACACTACGAACACGCCCGTCTTTTTCCCATACGAAAGCAGATTTTAGTCCCCGCAAACTAGATAAAAGGCAAACCCAAATCCCAATGACTAATAAAAAGGTAAACAACAAACTTGACTATCAGTGAGGATTGTCCAGATCGATGAAAACTGAAGCTTAAACCGAAAATCGAAACTGAGGAAGAGTCTGAAAAGAATGGCTGCCTTTTTGAAAAAAAAATTTGAGGTATTCTCTTCAGTTTCGTCGACAGCCCTCTTCCAAAATGGTGACATTTCCTGTAGCTTTCCTGGTTTCCATGGAAATGGCTATCTTGGAAAATAACAATATTTTCAGTTATCGTGAGGGCAGCCATTTTGTACGTCCTGTGTCTTCTAATACTGCACTGTCTACTAAATTTTTAATTAGAACCATCTAAACACCGAAACAGCCATGAATACACAATTCCAAAAAAAAAACGGAGGGGGAGGAAATGGTGTGCCCTAAATATATCCATAAATTTTGACAGGCGTACAACTAGTAACTAAATAAAATTCCTATAAAAATTATAAAAATCTAAGTTGGTACCTAAAAAGTTCACGTGATTATGAGTTTGGTAGAATTGCAAATACGTTCTAGTCTGTCATCAGGCTCCCATGTTAAAGCAAATATTAATTATAAAATATAAATATCTATGCCTAAAAAGTTTATTTAGTATTAACTAGCTCAGGTAGAGGCCGTATACGACTTGTTAAGCACGCATACCATAATTTATAAATAGCTCTCGGGTAAGGTCGAAAATTTGGACCCAAACTTAAATGAAGAAACTATTCTAGCTGCGAGCACAGGGGCTCGACAGGGGCGGGATTCAATAGGCGTCTTCATCCCGTCTGTGCATCTCTGGCTTCTTACAGACCTGGGTTTGGTCCTGGTGAAGGGAAATGTATATGTGCAAGGTTTTCTCCGGTTGTTCTCACCTGTTGCACGAGGGCTTTCTCCGGGTTCTCTGGTTTCCTACCAAATGCGGCAAATAACAACCAAAACGATGGTCGTAACTTCCACTTAACATTCGCCGCTTGGGCCTTAAAAAAGCTCTAGGCTTACTGGCCGACATCGTCATTTCTATTTCATGTTGTTTTACAGATATCTGCATACAACAATATCTGAAGACTGAACTATTTTCTCTATAAAGCTGGTGTTTGATGAATTTATACGTAAAGACGTACAAACTTTGGGTTTATTGAGGTTGGTCAAGTAGTTCCTGGCCTATGAAGTTTCAAGCAACCAAATTAATTTGTTGGAGTATATTGTTTTCTGTATTGTCATTATGCAACAAATCACTCAGATAATGGCATCTATATGGAGTAGGTTATAAAAAAACATTCTGCTAATAATGCTGTGGTGCTATCAACACTCTCGTTTTTAAGACATTGTGAAAAGGAAGCACTGTTATTACGATTTTATTTTGTTGAGTATGGTAGATTATATCCTTGGGTTATCTATTCTAATCTACGAAACAAAAACAGAAGTATACCCATTTTCATGCCCAAATGGCTCCATTTTATGATTGTAAATAAAAGCTTTGTTAACAAAGCGCACAGAAGAACAAGTTTGTGGTTTTTAAACATCCAGTAGCATCAATCGCCGTTCCTGAGTCCAATTATCAGATGTTCTGCTTTTGAATTCATGTTATGAAAATTTTTATAAGATTAAATAAAGGTAATTTTCAAATTTAAGAGAATCATGAATTATAAAGCAAAAAAAAGCTCGTTTGATGATGTTACAACGGGAAAAGAATGCAAACAGGCTTAGCCTATAAGTTTTTATATACCACAATATTGCTGAGGCCTTTAGTCGACCTGACCTTTTTGCTGTATTCAACCAATAACCATTATAAAATTAAACCATTGCAACCATCAAAAAACGTTGTTCTTTAATAAACGGAAAAAAGGGTTTTGCTGGTTTTATTACACCTGTTTTCAGTACCATAGTAGTATGATGGTAGGGGATTCGTCCTCAGAGGACTGAAAGACAAGATGGCCAGTGTTGGCCATCCCATGCATACCTGAAGCGCTGCCATCTTGGATGAAGACCATCAATTTAGAAGGGCTTGACGTCCTTTCCGGCCCACCATTTTGAATGACGCAACTTCCTGTCAGCCATTGTGAGGTGTCCCAAATTGAAGTCGGCCATATTGGGATATTTCATATTGAAGTCGGCCATTTTGGGGTGTTCAATATTGAAGTCCACCATTTTGGGGTGTCCCAAATTGAAGTCTGCTATATTGTAGTTTTGTGACTACTTTCCTCCCGGTAATTTTGCACCTCCGTAACTCGGAAACCGTTGGTTCTAGAGCAAAACGGATCGGGATTTGGCTTCCCCTATCTACACCCTACACGTGGCCCACTCTTGGGTACCGTCATTTTGGGGAAGTTAGCCCACCCCAATAACATGGGAACCACTGGTCCTAGAGCAAAACGGTTCGCGATCAGGCTTCAGTAGATGCAAACTACTAGGACGACGGACTGGCCGCAAAAACCATTGTATTCTATTGTTCTCAAAGCCGCGCCCCCCAAACAGACCTACTACAATACCGGGTCTGCCTTCGACGAAACCTTTTCGAAGTAGACGGTACCTACCTAAACGGGGACTGTACTCACCATGAATCAAAAATTTTAATTTTTTTTTACCGGTCGGTTGTACTGCCGCACAGAGGCAGTCCGAAGCGTTTATTCTGCTTTGATTCTCCTTTTACTAGATTTACTTTTTCCTTTAAAAAATTTTCATTAATGCTCAAAAAGGAGTAAAACTACTATAAAACAGGTAATGCATATTTCGTCGGCTATAAAAATAAAATTTTGAAAAAAAAAGAAAAAAAACGAAGGCAACTGTAAACGCTCAGATCATGAAACGATACATAGACTACTGAAGGATTCTCTTTATACGAATATCCTGCTAATAAATGAAATAACGACAAACTGTTCAATTAAATTTCTGGCTCGAGTCAATTGGAGCGTGACTTCAATGCCGTTATTGCATGCGACACAATGAGGAAAGGCATTTATGGTGCAAAAGCTAAATGAAGCGCGGAATAAATTGCTAACAGGCAAGTTGCGTTTTTCCTAGCATTGTCGTGTTTCCTGCGCAATGACGTCAAAGGATGTCCGTTTTCCCGCTATTGATAGCAGCCTTGTAGTACATTGAGCCTTTTTTAGGCTGACTGAAATAGGTAAGTACTGGTGAGTAAATACTCTTGAGCTATGATGCGATTAACATTATCGAGAGCTCGCAAACCATTTAATGCTGCTCGTTCTCATTGACTCGACTAGACCACGTTATACAAAATCGCCGCCGTCTATATAATACAATGTACACCATTACCAAGTTTGTCTGCGATTATTTATTCGTCTGCGATTATTGATTTATCTGCGATTATTTATTCTTCTGTGATTATTGATTTATCTGCGATTATTTATTTGTCTGCAATTATTGATTAATCTGCGATTATTTATTCGTCTGCGATTATTGATTTATCTAGGATTATTCATTTACCTGCGATTATTTTTTCATTGCACTTACAATTGTGCTTACTTCGTGATAACCTGTCGGCCGGAATTTTGAATTGACGAGCAAATCGCATTCATACTTCTCGAGTCACTTTACTCCCTGGTTACTACGACAGCTAACCAGTTACTTCAACAGCTTTCTTTTTGTCCCTCTCCCATTACCACTGACTAATTTTGCAGAACGAAACGCAATAAAAACTATGTTTTCTAGTAGCCTAGACAAATATCGCTCTTATTGCCTTCTCTGAATGCATTGTTAGTCAGAATCCCTCGTTGGCCGTTCGTGTATCTACTTATAATGAAATTAGTGGCTAGACTGTTTTGTTATAATGAAATACACAGATTGCTTACGGGGTATTTGTTTCATGTGTGTGTTTTGTCTATCGTTTTGTTTCTGTGGCAAGGAAAGGATTTAGCACTTTGGCGTTAATGCTAATTATTGCTGGGGCCCGGTGAGCTAATTTCCTAGTACTCATACAGCACAGAGTTGTTTTGGTTTTGTGTTTAAAACTTTAAAAAAACACGCAATTCAATCCATTCTCAAATGTAGTCTTCGATTTGAGAATTGGCGTGCGTGGTTTCCACTTTCCAACGATACGCCGACCAGAGACAGAAAGACAGTTTTCCCCCAAAAAATTCAAACGTCTCTGGTCGGACGTGAAGTGGTTTTTGTCGAAATGACCTTGAAAATATGGACGCACCATCAATGGACACTTGTAAAAATTTTGTAAGTAAAGTATACAAATATTAGTAAAATTTTGTATGTATGAAATAAGCAATAGCTTTTATGCAAACATAAAAACACTTTGTTTATTTTCCCCCACTAATAAAGTTTTTTTTTGGAAGCATTTTGGGTAAAAATTAATCCTCAACTCGGTGGTAAGCCCTGCCTGTTTATTAAAAACGAGAGTCGGTCCGCTTTCAATCGTGACATTGAGGTATTTACTCAGCATAAATTAACCGCTAGTGGCGTCCATGATGAGAATGTATCGTAGAGTTTGTTCTTTAACAAAAAAAATATTTTATTCAACAAACATTATTACAAGCAACAAATCATCGAGCCATTCGTTTCTTTTTCTCTCTTTGCTCTCTTTGAGCCAACCTTTTTTTTTCCTGAACACTATTTTCTCCTCTTCAGTCATTCTCGCACGTCGGTCTTTTTCCGCAGCTTGTTTTTTTCATTTTCTGGATAGGAGTTAGTGTGGCGTGCCTATCCCCATCTAACCGTTTTCGTTTATCCCTGGCTCTCATCTTCCACTCTTCTTGATTTTGGATTTTCAACTGCCTACTCTCCCTCATCCGCATTCTCCTCATCTCGGCTTCTTGAACCTCGACATGATCAACTTCTTTCAGCCTCCGTTCCACCGAGTGTCTGCCTCTTCATCGCTGATTACACCGTCGGACATACCTGTCCATATTCCGTCATCGGATAAAGACTCCATGAGCAAATCATTCATGAGCACAGCCCTATCGTAGTCATCATCCTCATGGAAAGAAATATATTTGATGCCACGATGTCCGATTGCAAAAGTTTCTACTTCGTTTACGAGGAATCTCTTGTTGTCGTAGGCCGACAGTAGGGATTTATTCACCACGGTCGTGCCCAGCTGGTGATGGCTGTCACTGGCGATCTTGTACCAACTCCCTCTTTGTTTCTGATTAGAATGGAGAGTCGCCCTATAATCTTCGTGGCTTAAGTGTTTTTCCACGAATCTCTTGGAAATTCCCTTAGCTTTTTTCGTTTCGTTTTGGGAGGTCACGAGCGAATACATCTTGCTACTGAACCCCACAAAGTCTTTTATCGGTACTCCGTTCGTGGCATCTTTCATCTTTCCCAACACTTGCTTGTTGACGTTGGAGAACAGTGGGTGTTGAGGGTCGTAGTTGCTAGTGTCGAATCTACTCATGTTGTTAGCCATTTCCACGTACACGTCCTCGGTTTCGATGCAATAGCACAGCGAGTCCATGTCTGTGAACAGCAGTCTTGCTCGATCTCCGTATTGGGGACGTACGTATCGGTAGGGAAATTCGTAGAGAAGGAGTTTGGACAACTCTAGTATGGCGAACGCCGAGTAGGTGGGAAGATCGCACGTCACCTTGCGTACTTTCGAGTTGATCTCAACCAGGTTTTCGTGCAATATCCGAAACGAATTGGCGTTGGGTTGGGTAGAATATTTGATGGTTCGCTTGCTGTCGGTGCATAGCTTGACTTTCAGTCTTTTCTGTTTCTGTTCAATCGTCTTCCCAAACACCGAATTACGACACAACTTGTGAAATTCCCCTTCAGACACCGTCTTCGATTCCTTTCGTTTTGCTGTATGAAAATCTATATATTGTTTCAACCAGAGCTTCTGATTGAAACTCAGCAGATCCAGATGTGACGGAGAACCAAGCCGTGTTCGAGGTAGAATTTTAGGTTACGGTAGTGAATTACGTAACGCGTCTTCCTCAGTAGGTTGGCCACTAGCTTCATGACAGGTTTCACTGGCTTTCCTCTCAACAAAGCTTTCGATTAGTCTGAAACTAATTCTTCTCTTATTTCAAATTTTTCAGGAGCAAGCGGGTAGTCGTTGTGGAGCTCGTGAAGTTTGTTCGGGTAGTCCAGATCTACTTCCAGAATGTATCCTACCGACGACGTGTCTGCTATCTTAGTCACGTTGATAGCTCGAATCTCATCTTTAGTCAAATACCTAAAGCCATTGTAAGGCAGCAGCTGGCTCATGACCCAGCCGTAACCCAACTAAAAAAATTCTGTAGAAAAATTGCAGTTTTTCTGCAGATTTGAAACTGTAGTTTTTCTGCAGATTTTAACCTGCAGTTTTTCTGCAGAAGAGGAACTAGAGCAAAAAAAATTATCACTTTCGAAACCTTAGTAGCCATTTTAGATGCCACTTTAGTATCAAGGAAATTTAGAGACATTACTTATTATTGAAACCAACATCTCATATCATTATACTCTTAGGTTACTTACAATACTGATAGTTGCAATTCAACTTTATATACGTAGCCAATCTCTAAGTGTAATCTGCATGGGCCCAGGTTTTGTATTTTGTGGATATCCAATAAATGATATCCATGGATGATTGGTTAACGTGTCTTTAAACAATCAATTGGCATAATTAGTTCTGCATATTTACAACCCCTTTTTGTCCCACCCAAACACAATTCACGATTTAATAAGTGAAACAACATAACATTTTTTTGCAATATCTGCAGAAAATCTACAGATTTTTACCTTCAGCCTACTGAGCGTAAATAAACTGCAGAAATTCTGCAGATTTCATCTTCAGTTTTTCAGCCAATCAACATACTTTGAAAAGCAGTTATAATTTCCATAGTTCTAACTGCCTTTTCAAAACATGTTGACAGGCTTAAAACTTCTTTAGAAAGTACAAAGAAAGTACAAATGAACAAGTAGATAAAAGTTATCCCTTTAAGAACGGTAGTCAGGCTGGATTTGGTTATACTCAGGACTAGCAATTAAAAAGAGCCAAATTAAAAAGAGCCAAAAAAAAAAGCTGACTGGCTTATATAAATAAATCGTCTCACACCCTGGAAATGAGGAAAGAAGATTGTTTCAGTTTTTTAAAGGCTTTTATATCCACTTTTTAGTTTTAGCAGCAGTTGTGAAATAAAAATGTAAATGTAAGTGGAAATGTTTTTTTTTTTATTAGAATTTCAAAACTGTTACAGACAACTTTGAAAAATGATGTAAGTTTGGGGATGGCGTGTGCTGTCAACATTTCTACTTAAAATAATCATTTCTGACTTGCACCAAAAAATTGCGATCAACAATATATTAATTACAATAAAACGTGATAATAATGATTTCCTACCTCCAAAGGGCAGTCATTTGTTATCATATATCAATTGTTGTGACCGTTAACCATATTGAAGCACCACTCACGTTTCCGTAACCTGTATACGGTTTGGCCGCCCAGCTGATATCGAGGCTCTGGGACAAACATGGCCAAAACTTAATGCAGAATTTCTTTTGTAGTAGAAAAACTGTCCTATAAAATTTCTTTTGCTGTCAACCACAAGGTATTGTAATCCTAAAACGTTGCTTCAGCAACAGTTAAAATATGTTTAGATAAGCTTTTTTAATTTTGGGGGGAAAGTTGCACTACACGATCGTTACTCTATTCCCTATTTAGTGCTGTGCTGTAAACCTATTTTTCCGGCGATCAAAATCGTAATAACTACTTAAAATTGAAACGCACTGTCGGAAAATACTAACTTTTGGCCCCTCATTATGGCCAGCTTGACAGTGGGACGTTCGAATTTCTTCAGCTTTATCATAAAAATCCAATTCTCTGAATCCATAATAACCTAATCCTTGTATGGAAATCTCCACATTTACAAGTTTTCAAACTTTCCATTGCGGACGCATTTTCGGGTGCTCCTGTTGTGGAAGGAATAGGCGCTTTTCTGGCACACCCGTCCTTAAAGGGTTAATAAACGTGATAACTTGCATAATCTAACATATTTTATATTATGGAGTGTTGTTGCATCCTTTTCGTAAAATTCGTTTCTGCCAAGCTCTGAGAACGAACAATAACTGCAGAAATTCTGCAGATTTTATCTTCTGCTTGCAGTTTACAGCATTACCAGAAATTCTACAGATTTTATTTTCACCTAGCTGAGATTGAACAACAGACTGCAGAAATTCTCCAGATTTTACCTCCAGCTTTCTGAGAATGAACAACAAACTGCAGAAACTCTGCAGATTTTATCTTTGCTTGCTAAGAGTGAACAACAAACTGCAGAAACTCTGCAGTTTTATCTTTGCTTGTTGAGGGCGAACTGCAGATCATATGCAGATTTTTCTTCACTTGCTGTGAACTGCAGAAATTCGGCAGATTTTATCTTCTATTGCTGAAAGTGAACAACAAACTGCAGAAAGTCTGCAGATTTTATCTTCAATTGCTGAGAGTGAACAACGAACTGCAGAAAATCTGCAGATTTTAGCTTCGATTGCTGAAAGTGAACACTAAACTGCAGAAAATCTACAGATTTTATCTTCACTTTGCTGAGACTGAACAACAGACTGCAGATATTCTGCAGAATTCTGCAGTTTTTCTGCAGACCCTTAAATTTTCTGCAGTTTTTCTGCAGAATATTTTTAGCTGGGAAGCGGTATTGAGGTCCAAATTGATGATGTACTTGTTAGATTTTGTTGAATCGTACGTTTCGGGAATGTACGGGTTGTTGGCCTTCGCGAACCTTCGACTAATGAAGCTAACTCCATTCCGTATCCCCGACAAGATGAAGTTATGTTTGCTAGCATGAATAAATAGTTCCAGTTCGGCGTTGGTCATCTTTAGAGCTGTTGCCCAGCTAAACCCTGGGGTGGAGACATAATAGCACGGATCCACGTCGTGGTCTCGCAAGCAGATCCTGCGGAATTTTTTGAAAATGTCTGCCAAAAGCAGACAGTCAGTTAGCTGATACATTTCGTGGTAAGAGGAAAACTTTTTGATTTTCAGCATACTCCAAATCTTTATTGGCGTGATCGTAATGTTCGTCAGTTAGGCCTTCTTCTTTGAGTTTGGAATAAAAGTAATCTTTCGGTGGTAAAGACTGCTCTTCGAACACACTCATGCTGGAAACGTGTTCGTATGGTTAGTAACCCTTACAGGTTGATAGGTCCACGACAGTCTCTTCCTGGACGTCGGGAAGGAACCATTTGTCCTTCCCACCAGCTTTCAAGAACCCCTTCACCGTCCTAAACTCGTAATCACGTTTATGTCTCTCCGTCAGAGTTTTTAGCGAAGAGGAGAGAAAATTATAGCTGTCTGCGAACTTCGAATATACCTTTTCTTTTTTTTCTTTTCATCCCATCCCGTTTCAACGGTGATAGTCATGCTCATGAACCTTTCCGTATTTCTGGTGAGGACTTCTACTTTTTTTGGAAACTTGTGCACTGCTCTTACCAGTAGATGCATATCGTAAGCTTCGAGGCAGTGAAATACCATGGGGATCGTAGTGTGCTCTTGGGCATTCAGATTACTACTCGAGTGAGAAGCTCCTCTGTACTGGCCGGTAACGTGGCAGTGATCCCGGACTTTGTCGTCTTTTGAACCGAATGGCTTTTTGCAGTAGATGCAGTCTACATCGTGGTTACAATCTTGTACCGGAGTGAGGCATAGTGGTTGGACTCTTTTTAATGTTTCGTCGTACTCGCGCGCTTCAGTCACCAACTGATCAAGGAATTGTTCAACGGCATCCTCTCCCAGGTAATAAGCAGCTTTTTGAAAGTTTCCAGACCCCACCACGACGTAGCCGAAGCTGCAAGGTTGATGGCGGTTGATTTTCTTCTCGGAGCTGTTAGAGGAAGGAACGGGTTTCACAAGGCACTAGAAATCAGCGTATATGATTTTGGGGTGAATATTACTTCTATTGAAAGTTTCAAACTTCAAAATTTCTTCGTCCGCTTTTAAGAATTTGAGCTCCTGAGGTGATGGATTGGTTCTTGTACAGTCCAGTTTGTGTTTGTCTCTCAGCGATGCCTTTCCATAAGCAGCGAAACAATGTCGACAGTAATATTTCGGGTTGCTTCCCGATCCCTGGTGTTGGAAAAATTGGTCACAATCCAAGATGGCGCAGTAGTGAAAGTTTGTTGACTCGTTGGGAATTAAAAGAAGATCTACGGGTTGGCCTTTAAAATTAGTGCTCGCACGAAGGGGATGCAAGCCGTTCTCTTTGGTATAAGCAATCACATTGATCGATAAATCTTTGTTGGCCATCTCGAATGCGTCAATGTGATCCAGCCGCGTTGGAAAGTCCAGCATCGAACAATCTATCGTTCTCACATTTACTTCGTATTCTTTCGGATTCACCATGCGTTATTTGTGTTTGGCAGCCAGAATTGAATACAAGAAGCACTTCTGGTCTGTAAAATGTTGAACATTGGCTACACACTTCCACTTCTTTTTTAATTTTGCTGGCAGAGGAAAGTAAGAGCCCGGTCTGAGTGGGTCGATTTTTGCTACTCGGATTGTGAGTTCGTAGGAGCGATTTATCACCCAACCACTCCCTCTTTCGGCGAATTCATCGATGGAACGTTGGATTTTAGCATAAGCTGCGTCCAGTAACTTGTGAATATCTAATGGATTATAGATGGGGGAGTAGCGGGACCGAAATCCAGTTTGTATTTCTTGGCCATTTCGAACGAAACTCACTCCTAAACCAATTTGAGCTCTACAAGTCACCAATTGCGGAGATATTTGAACAGTAGAGCTTCTATACCTCTTTGCATCAACATTAAAAGGTACAGCGGGTCTACAGCCTGCACAGCTATCGTGTACTTTCTGTGTTCAAGTCCTTGTTCACAGAGGATGGGATCGTCTGAACAGCCCGACTCCCTCTCGAAGCAATCGCACTCGGGTGGGTAACTATTCCTGTGTGTCTCTACGAGTTGTTGCATCAATCTTTCTCGGGCAGGATACGTTTGAGCGCAGTAAACGCAGCTAAGTTTGTTTTTTCCATCGCTCCAACTGAATGATTCTGTTTAATAATATAAATAACATGAACAGTAATAATTTCAACGTCCTGGTCTCAGTTTAATAATATAAATAAAAAGAGGAAAAATTTGGTATTTTTGTAGTTATTTTCCTAGAACAACTGGCTTTTCGTCGAGCCAACTGTCGAAGCGCTCGTCGTAGCCTTTCCACCTGACGAGGTAACGAGTTTTCCCTCCCACTTTTTTAGTCTTCACAAACTTTTAGACAAAAAACAGATCCGACACGTTAGTTTTCTGCAACTCTTGCTCGTAAAAAGTGCCTTCGATTTTACTACCCAGTTGGTTGACCAACCTGTAGCAAGTCGGTCGAGTTTTTCTGACTTCACTCACCTCGAACAGTTCGTTGGTAAAGCTTTGCAAATATCCCTTGTCGAATACAGATTTTGCCGTTGTCACTCTTACAAAATCCCCGACTTTGAAACTATTTTTCTTTTTGGAAGGGCTCTTTTTCAGCAATATGTTTCTGATCTCCGGTTCATCGCGTTTAGTTACTTCGGATGGTTTCATTTTAATGGTAGAATGAACTCTGTCATTGTAATCTTTGACAATTTTATCTATAATGTCTATCCACTTGTAATTACCTCGCAGAGTGAACCGTTTCCACATGGAGCTCTTCCACGTCCTGTTGAGACGTTTTACTACGCTCGCCTTGAGTTCTGACTTGGTCGAATAGTGGTTTATTTTGTAGCGTTTCATTAGTGCTGCGAAATCTTTATTGTAATATTCCTTCCCTTCGTCGCTTTGTATATTTTTAGGTGGATTAGACATCGTGTTTAATATTTCGTTAAAAGCGCCAGTAACATCTGCGGCGTTCTTCGATTTCACAGCGACGTCCCAAGCGTATTTAGAGAATACATCGATGGCAGTCAGCAAGTATTTGTAAATTCGTTTTGTTCCGCGTAAGGTATCATCTCCACCAGGTCCGCTTGAACTAATTCACCTATCCCATAGCTAATAACGCGCCTTGTCGGAAAGTTTCACCTAGCTGGCTTGTGCAGCTTCTCTACTAAAGTTTCCATTTGATCTTTTTTTAAATTCCCATTTCGCCATCTTGATGGTGTTCGTCGTCGTTTCCATCTTCCACATGACATTGCGCGTCAGTTGGGCGATAAGTCTGTCCTCCTGTCCGGTGTTTTTCAATTTTTGCAGGAGGTACAGATGTATGACAAGATTTAGATTAGGGGTTTGAATAACATCTCTGTAATGTGTGGTGCAGTGGCAACCCGGACCACTGCACTGTGACTGAGGTTGGCGCTAATGACCAAGTTGTCGACGCGCCATTAAGCCTCAATTCCCCCCCCCCATTCCCAACTTTACTTTGGTTTTTATAGCTGCAGCTACAACAGCTGCTGTCAATTTCTCTTTCAGACCAAGTTTGCTAGATTTTGCTACTTTTACTGCATCGGAGGCCAACTTTCTATCAGCTTCGTGCCTTCGTTCCAAGTCTGGTTTGGCAGAGTATTCGATGTCGTGCTGTTTGCAGGCCTCATCCAGAGAATTGATGGCAGCGTTGCCTCTGTTCAGTCTCTTGTTCAGTTTTGTTCCAGGACCGCAATAGTTTATCCCGGAATGTGAAGTTCCACTGGCAACTTGTCTATCGCGCTGTTGAACAATCCAGAGCCTCTGCTCTTCTGTAACTGTGCTTTCCTCGTGCCGCACACTTTACACTCGCCCTTCAGCAGTTGTCGATATTTCTTATTCACAACGTGCCTGACATTTTTACTGGCTGTAACTCTTTTGCATTTGAGGCAGTACATCTCTGTTTATTTATAAAATGAGAATGAAAAGGTATTTTCGATTGGCTGTAACTCTTCTGCATTTGAGGCAGTACTTCTCTGGTTATTTATTGACATTTTTACTGGCTGTAACTCCTTTGCATTTGAGGCAGTACATCTCTGTTTATTTATAAAATGAGAATGAAAAGGTATTTTAGATACTCGTTTTGCAGAGAATTTATCAAAATACCATTTTTTTTCTTAAAGCAGCTGAAAGATGAAAGTGTTAAATTATGACATAGCCGATGTCAATAAGCGACCATCGACTGGTAATTTACTGAATTTTCCAGAGGACGTAAGGTGCATCATTTGTAGCCCTGCCAGTTGTGGAAAGACCAATTTAGTTATAAATTTCATTTGCAATCCAGGTTGGTTGAATTATGACAGGCTGCGCGTATAATCCAAGTCTTTATTTCAAAACAAATATTTCCATCTCAGGAAAGCTTTCGAGGAAATATGTCCGGGCGTAGCTACCTTTTGTTCCAACAACGAAGATATCCCACCACCAGAAGAATTGCCATGTGGCAAACGGTAATTTTATTTGACGATTTCATGATTGAATTCAAGACAGAATCGAACGCCATTTTGCCTATGGCAGGCACGCGGACCCCTCGATCTTTTATTTATGTCAGACTTACAGCAGGATACCCAAGAGAGTTATTCGAGATAATTCCAACATTATAATTATCTTCAGGCAAGACGAAGCAAACTTCAAACATGTCTTCAATAACCACGTTAGTGGTGACCTGATTTTCGACGAGTTTCGTCACATGTGTGGTGAGGTTTGGAACTCTGTTCTGTACGGATTCCTACTCATCGATAAAACTAAACCCTTGGATCGAAGGTATAGAAGAATGCTCGACTAACAACGACGTATCTGCCGAAGGTTTTTGTTGACATTAACATTTGTTGACTTAAACATTATTTTATAAATTACTAAAACGTCATGTCTACTAAAACTAAAAATAAGAGAAGCATACCCCAGAAAGAGGTCGATCAGTACAAGGCTCTAAAAAATTTCAAAAAAAAAACTGGAGAAGCAGGCAGAATCTGAACATTTGCAAAAGATATTCAAACCAGTAGTTGATCCTATAGTAGACCAGACTAAAATGCAGATGCTACAAGGAAGGGAGGCCTCGGCTCAGCGTCAACAACAAATCAAAGAACTGTAGGCTCTAGAGGCTGGACAGAAGAACAAGAAAAATATCATGGGAAATGGTTAGAGCATATTCAGAAAGCTCTGGAGGCGTCTACGGGCCGCGTTGATACTGAAGACGAGAATATAGACAGTGACGATGGTGTAATACAGTTTAACGTGGGTGCCAGGAGACGGCTCTCCAGTTCCATGGGCGCATTACCTGACGCGCCCTCCGACATGTCACTTACCCTCACGCCAGGAGCTCGTAGGAGACAAATGGAAGAGGCCTCTTTACTCGGCGATTCCGATGTCAGACTCGGTCCGCTAGCTGCCAAGTATCTCAGCATGTTTGCAACTCGAGAGAGCCTGACCAACCCCACTTTTTGCATTCGATACTACCCGGAGGCTAAACGTTATATGATTGGATCCATGCAAGTAGAATTTCAAGACGACGACTTGATCGTGGGAGGTAAAATGTACGAAGGGACGGACGATTTGTAGCAGTTGGTTATGTTAAAAAACCCTTCGAAGCCACCAGATGGAGATGCCAGCCTTCTGAACTACCACGATATTCTGAAGAGGAGTAAAGCCATATATTACAACAACGATGACAGTACGAGAAGACTGAAGTCCAGCGCCGGATTCAAGTACACGACTTTTATAAAACATGTTTGGGGAAGACCTGCCAAGGTTGTCAGGAAAGGATACCGTTTCTTCAGAGATCCGAATTACTTGTGCGAAAGACTGAAGCTCCTCAGAGCCTCTACAAAGGCTGGCAATAATTCTCTGGACGAAGAATTCGTGCACATTTTCTCAGAAATGGGAGCAAAGCATTGCGTCCGATGGAGAGTACCAAAAACTGATCGGTGAATTCGGTAAATGTTAACTAATCTATTAAACTAAAAATATGTCGATCATACTTTGCTCTGAAAAAACTGACTTTGTGACCAGTTTTCCTTCCCCGTTGATATTGGAAGGCGCTCACGAATTGCCTTTAGTCAATCTGGAAACTTACAACTCCATTCCTAACGTTATAGAGGATGTGACCAACTCTTTCACTTACAGCACGGACGGTGGTAACATCAGGATTAAAATCGTCGTCTCAGAAGGTTGTTATGAATTAGACGAAATTATAAACATCATTTACAGAAAATTCAAAAAGAGCAAGCATTGGGACGAAACTAATAACGTGCCCTACGTTCTATTAAATGGCAATGTAAACGCTCTAAAGTGTGAACTAACTATTACTGACAGGAGATATAAGGTTGATTTTTCTGAACTGTCCAGTATCGGAAAGATTTTTGGTTTCGAAGCTAAGACTTACGAATTTGGGGAATACATCGGACCAAACACTGTCAACATAATAAATGCAAATAGCATACTGGTACATTGCGACTTGGTTTCGGGTTCTTACGTAAAGGGATCATCGCAACCGACCTTTTATTCGTTCTTTTCTACTGTCCCTCCCGCCTACAAGATTGTTCAGTCCCCGCACAATTTGGTGTACCTACCTGTTACGAAAAATATTATTCACTCTATGCGCATGTGGCTGACAGATCAAGCTGATAGACCGCTTAACCTTCAAGGGGAAACTTTGACTATGAGGTTACAGTTGCGAAAGAAGAAAAACTAAAAACAACTACTTAAATTTATGCTGCTCAAATTTAATAAACTGAAAGTAACTGCAAATGAACCACCGCCCTACGATCCGCCACAGTCCACATTACCTGTAAAGGGAAACGAAATCTACCGATCGAGAAGGCGTCAATTCCTCAGTCCCGCTAACTTCGAATTCGTGGAGAGTATAATCCTCTCTCAGAATGGAAACAAACGAAAATTACCTAAGCGTGACTGAGCCTTTTGTCGTTGACGAATTGGTAGTCGAAAATAATTTTCACGAATATTCTCCGATAGTCGGGACGAACTTGAACCAGGTTAATTCGGAAATAAGAATCACGGTGCAAAATCAGGACTTTTTCATTCATCCTCACCAGAGTTACCTCCACGTTAAGGGATCTCTCCTTAAAAGCGCAGACGGCAGTTCTTATGCTGCCACGGATAAGATAACTGTGGAGTGACTCTCTCTCGTGGCTTTCCTTTTCTCTCACATACAGTATCAAATAGGCGACAAAACAGTCGATCAACTTAACTTTCCTGGGATCACAAGCACGATGAAAGAAATTGTTAGTTATGGACCTGAAGACCAAGCCAAACTCGCCAACAGGGGTTGGTTTCTCAACAGCAACAACGTTAGGTCAGCAGATCCTGACAGTAATGACATCTTCAAGCACAAGTGAGACCTTCTCTTCAGTCATTCTCCCAGAGGCAGTTTTACATTTGCTGTACCCTTGTCACACCTCCTCGGTTTCATGGAAGATTATACCAAGATTTTATACGGCATTCGTCAAATACTCATTTTGATGCAATCTGCGGATAACAACGCTATATTTAGAGACACGGGGGTCGGTGCCGGCAAGATAGTTCTAGAGCACGTGAGCTGATTTTTTCCTCACGTAACCCCCTCTGACGTACAGAAAAATAAGTTGTACAAGTTGATCGATTCTGGGACGAGCGTGCCGTTGGCCTTTAGACATTGACATTCCGATCAATTGGATCTGCCTACATCAACAATGGCCGCTTGGCGTCTTATTAGTACAAGCGCTACGGAACGACCTCGTTGGATCATCGTGGGTTTTCAAACAGACAGAGAGAACGACCAAAAAAAATACCCTGCCGTCTTTGACCACTGTAGTTTCAACGACTTTCACGTGACTTTAAATTTGGAACGGTATCCATTTCTTGATCAAAATTCAAATTTTAGCCAAGGCGACATATCTCACGTCTATCAGATTGTTAACTTCAGACGACAGAACTACGGGAGAGGATTGCTGTCGGCTGGGCCCGCGTTCGAATTATCCACATTTAGCAAGAATTTTCCTTTAATTGTGATCGATGTAAGCAAACAAAACGAGTGGCTGAAGTCGGCTGTAATTGACGTACAGATAAAAATTAGATTTGGAGCTCAGGTACCAGCAAATACGAAAGCATGGGCTCTAATCATAAGTGATGGCATAATGTTGCTGTGTGACTTAATGGAATCTATTTTTTTTTCTTAAACTTGAGTCATGTATACAACCACTGGAGTGGCTTTGAGTGCCAACCAAAAGAAACGCATGTTACAGCAGATCAAGAAAGGAAAAGCGATACAACTTTGGCTTAGAAACTCTCAGTTGAACAGAGGCACCTCGAAATTACCAGTCACTCAAGCTCAACTCGGCAGAATTCATAAAGCACGCAAAACGGGGAAAGCTTTACATCTGAAACTTTCTCGTACACAGCTGAAGAAAGGAGGAATTCTACCTGCATTACTTTTGCCGGCAAGGGCAGCGCTGGGGTCATCCGCCGCAGGTGGCGCAGCGATCGCCAGAGGCGTTATTACTGCAAAGAATAATTCTAGACAGTTACAAGAGCTTAAAAGACACAATGCAGCGATGGAAGCTCTGGCACTCAGAAAAGGAACGGGAATTAAAAAAACACTGTCAAAAAAAGACGAAAAACTACCAACAGCAAAGCTCGTGGGAAAGGATTTTTTCTGAAGCAGGAGTATCTTTAAACAGACCTATGACAAATGTGGATTTGAACAGATACGCCAAGAAACTCGGGATTACCAATGTCAGAGGTACATTTACTAAAGACTTGCTTCCACAACGACGTTGGGCGAATGGAGAGTGTGGAATAGTTAATTTGCAAGACTCAAGCGGAGAAGAATTGGGTTGCGTATTACAGTAAACGCACATCTTGTTCATATTTCTTCGATTCGTTCGGTTTGAGTGCACCCTTAGAAGTCCAGAGATATCTCGGCAAACCTATAACGAATCACGTGAGAGTTCAAGAAGCACACGAGGTTCTGTGCGGTCAATATTCTTTGTTCGTAGTACGAGGATCGTCGAGAGGAGAGAATTTTTTTCAAGTTATTCACACGCTGAAAAAGAAGTCATGAAAGTCGATAAATTAGGAAATGTCAAGCGTCCCAAGTTTACCTCTCCGCTTCCGTCACCCTCCATCATTGTGGTGGATAATTTCTTGAGTCGAGCGGGACCCAATCTGCCATTCGACGCAAAAATTAAAAAAAAATAGAAAATGTAGGACCTCCGGCAAACGACACTGACGCCCTAACTCTTGGATACCTGAAAACGGACCTAGGACTGAGTTTATATTGGGACGGGAATCTGAGCATTAATGGAAAAAAACTTACGAATTTAAATAAACTCACAAATGACAGCGATGCCTCGACAAAGAGATACGTCGATCGTCTAGTTGATATGAAACTCATAGATCAACCCTACAGACGCATCTACTCGTTTCGAAGCAATCTAGAAACTACGGATAACGTGAAATGGCTGGCCGACAACGGATTACAATACTACTTGGTAAGTCAACCAGGTCGAATAGTCAAAACCATTCTCGTTGCGGCTAGGATAAATAACCCATTTCAAGTATCTTTGTCTAGAACTAGAAAAGCACCTGTTTCCATACTCAAACAGGCGGGGGAAACAGCCAGCGTAACAAGCTACGAGGCAATGCCTTTAGAAATTCAAACGGGGCAGATATTGGCCGCAGCAAACGAAAATGTGGCACCGGCGAGGCATCACCTGCTAGAAATTCATTGCGAAGAGGACGACTGAATGAAAAGAAAATGCACCGAACATTACGTTTATTTTATTTTATTTATAAAGGAGACAATGGCCAAACCCTCAGTTTATGCTTTGAGCCGCAGGGTAAATTTGATCGTTAATCCCTCCGACTCCGATGAAGAAATTATAACTTTGAAATGTGGTTCTGCTCAAACCACTCTGAACTCGTAAGAGTTCCCCAATATCTACAACCAGAGTGAACAAATAAATGCATCAATGCACCGCCAGTGGAAATCAAGCATGTCAGATGACAACAACGAAGATGCTCTCCTTGCCACCGTGCACCACTTCCAAACTCTCATGGAGCTGTTTATCAGCGATGCCACTAAAGCTGTTCTGATGCAGCAGTTTAACGCTCTTTTAGAAACCGCTCTGGATTCGAAATTAAATGCCTTCCAAGTCGGAGGTGCCAAAAGAATACGTATCAAACACAATGGGCATAAGACTCTGTTAATATTGTACTTTTATAACGACAGGAAAGTGCCTCAGACCTTAATTCAACTGGACTATATTGAATGGACGGAATTGTTGAAAAGTCTTACTGAGATTCGTGAAAACATCCACCAAAAACAGGACGATGACGCTCTTAGCGACGTCGAAAACTGAACCAGAAAAGACACTACACTCTCTGTGTATAGGAGGCTTATTTACTTTTGATTCAGCACTTGGTAAAAAGTGTCATTCTGAGTTGGATGCATATTCAGCCTTTATTAATTTTTCATTTGATTTGATTCCAATAGATGGCACTCTATGTTCAGTGATAGTAATTGTTGCCCACAGCATTCAGTTTGTTTTTGTATGTTATCGAAGTCAATAGGTGGAGCCAGTGGTATTTTCAGTGATATATGCACATTCAGCCTTTCGTTTTATTAATTTTTAGTTTGATTTGATTTGTTACCAATAGATGGCGCTCTATGTTCAGTGATATAAACCAGAAACTTCTCGCTTGCTTGTTAGAATGTATTATTTTTTTTGTCTTCTATGCAGTTTCGTATTTTCTCGAGATACGGCAAATAAAAAAAAACCTTGTTTTACAGGAGCGCCCGCATCTCCAAAAATCGTGCGCGTTAATTTTTTTTATTCCCTTTAAAAACAAACAGGGTGCATTGGGTGATAAACTCCCGTAAAACAAGGTACTTTTTTTTTTGCCCTATAGCTACATTCGTTTCATGAGGCCTCAAGGAGAGTTGAAGATTTTTGGCTTCTGGTGCAATTTTCGGCCTAAAATATCAGTGAGCTCGTAACAGCTTTGTCTTACTTATTTTCCCTATAAGGTGAAACAATTTGATTTTACTGGTTAAATTAGTAGATTTCTGGCTACTTTTGGTGCCACTGGCAAAAGTTGTGTTGCTTGGCTAGAGGTTTTTGAACTAAGGAGGAACCGCACCAGATACAGATGTGCTGTTTGTGCCTTTGCAAAGCAATTTAAAATGCCACAAATACCACATCTGTATCTGGTGCGGTTCAGAAGTTATTGACCGCTGTCCCCTTCCCCCCCCCCTCACCCCCAATGTCTGGTTTCACTAAAATATATCGCTTTGGCGTAGCTAAAATGTGGTGTGTTGTTTTTGGCAGGGTAAACGAAGCATATGAGAAATTTATCTTCGTGGATTAATTTTTACCCAAAATGCATCCAAAAAAAAACTTTATTAGTGGGGGAAAAATGAACAAAGTGTTTTTGTGTTTGCATAAAAGCTATTGCATATTTCATACTTACAAAATTTTACTAGTATTTGTATGCTTTACTTACAACATTTTTACAAGTGCCCATATATGGTGCGTCCATATTTTCTAGGTCATTTTGACAAACACCACTTCATGTCCCACCAGAGACGTTTGATTTTTTTTTGGGGAAAACTGTCTTTCTGTCTCTCGTCGGAGTCGCGTGGGAAAATGGAAACCACGCACGCCAATTCTCAAATCGAAGACTACATTTGAGAATAGATTGAATTGCGTGGTGTTTTAAAGTTTTATACATAAAATCGAAATAATTCTGTGCTGTATGAGTACTAGGAAATTAGCTCACCGGGCCCCAGCAATAATTAGCATTAACGCCAAAGTGCTAAATCCTTTCCTTGCCACAGAAACAAAATGATAGACAAAACACACACATGAAACAAATACCCCGTAAGTAATCTGTGTATTTCGTTATAACAAAACAGTCTAGCCACTAATTTCATTATAAGTAGATACACGAACTGCGAACGAGGAATTCTGACTAACAATGCATTCAGAGAAGGCAATAAGAGCGATATTTGTCTAGGCTAGTAGAAAACATAGCTTTTATTGCGTTTCGTTCTGCAAAATTAGTCAGTGGTAATGGGAGAGGGACAAAAAGAAAGCTGTTGAAGTAACCGGTAAGCTGTCATAGTAACCAGGGAGTAAAGTGACTCGAGAAGTATGAATGCGATTTGCTCGTCAATTCTAAATTCCGGCCGACAGGTCATCACGAAGCAAGCAGAATAGTAAGTGCAATGAACTAATAATCGCAGATAAATGAATAATCGTAGATAAATCAATAATTGCAGACGAATAAATAATCGCAGATAAATCAATAATCGCAGACGAATAAATAACCGCAGATAAATCAATAATCGCAGACGAATAAATAATCGCAGACAAACTTGGTAATGGTGTACATTTTATTATATAGACGGCGGCGATTTTGTATAACGTGGTCTAGTTGAGTCAATGAGAACGAGCAGCATTAAATGGTATGCGAGCTCTCGATAATGTTAATCGCATCATAGCTCAAGAGTATTTACTCACCAGTACTTACCGATTTCAGAGTCAGCCTAAAAATGGCTCAATGCACTACAAGGCTGCTATCGATAGTGGGAAAACGGACATCCTTTGACATCAATGCGCAGGAAACACGCAACTTGGCCTGTTAGCAATTTATTCCGCGCTTCATTTAGCTTTTGCACCATAAATGCCTTTCCTCATTGTGTCGCATGCAATAACGGCATTGATGTCACGCTCCAATTGACTCGAGCCAGAAATTTAATTGAACAGTTTGTCGTTATTTCATTTACTAGCAGGATATTCGTATAAAGAGCATCCTTCAGTAGTCTATGTATCGTTTCATGATCTGAGCGTTCACAGTTGCCTTCGGTTTTTTTTTTTAATTTTTAACATTTTATTTTTATAGCCGATGAAATATACATTACCTGTTTTATAGCAGTTTCACTCCTTTTTGAGCATTAATGAAAATTTTTTAAAGGAAAAATAAATCTAGTAAAGGGAGAATCAAAGCAGAATAAACGCTTCGGACTGCCTCTGTGCGGCAGTACAACTATCCGGTAAAAAAAAAATAATATTTTTCATTCATGATGAGTACAGCCCCCGTGTAGGTAGGTATTGTCTACTTCGAAAGTTTCGTTGAAGGCAGACCCGGTATTGTAGTAGGTAAGCGGGGCTTCGAGAACAATAGAATAATATGGTTTTTGCGGCCAGTCTGTCGTCCTAGTACTTTGCATCTACTGGCTTCCCCCAGCTGTACCCTACGTGTCGCCCGCACTATTTACTGGGTGGCTGACACCGAGTTAATTTCGTAAATAACTGCCCATAACTCAAGAACTCCTACACCGAAACGATTCGGAATCAGGTCTCCCCTTCCGTCGGGCTACCGCGAAGTTCATTTCTTTTTCAACTGTTACCGGCATTCCCCTCGTATCATCGTGGTATTGAGCCCCTCTGCTGCATACACAGGGATGGGATGGTATTTTAGGGGATGGGTTGGGAATAGAATGGGGCACGACTGCCCGCCCACCTTGGTTGAACCTGTCAGAGACCGAAGTAGACAGTCGTGTGGGAAATGCGGGTTAAATCCTAATAATGTCTGGTACAGAAATAGGGCCCCGTACGATGCCTAGGACTCAGGTGTTGAATTCTATAGGTTTTGTAATTTAGGGGTTCGCGTTTGTTCGGGTTCGAAAGACGCGGCACATCCCATAACGGGTCCTTCTCCACACCCTCCCGGCTCGGAATCTTCGCCCCCCCCCCCATTTCATCCGATTCGGGGAGAGCAAAGTTACCGCTTTCCCCATACCCTTATGAATCACACGCATCACCTTTTCCTTCTTAATGCCTTTCCCGCTCACCGGGTTGAGCCGAATCAGAGTGAGGGGGATAGTCTCTTTGGGATGGTACCCGGGTGGATTGGGGAAATCATACCGGTATTGAGTCTCGAACTGCATTTTCGAGTTCCGGGTTTGTTTGGGGAAATCACTCCAGTATTGAGTCTACAACTGCATCTTCGAGTTATGGGTTAGATGCTAAGTTCTGCATAAGCAGCTTTTGCTTTATATATGAAAAACTTTTCAATCGACCCTGCGTAACATCTCGAGGAAGTCCGGACCCCCGGCCTTGGTGTGCGAACCGCTGGTCCTAGAGCGAAATGGTTCAGGATTTGACATCCCCGAGTGCGCCCTACGCCGCCACCGAGTTCATTTTGAGATTAACGGGCCGTAACCTGGGAACCGCTGGTCCTAGAGCGAAATGGATAGGAATTTGGCTTCCCCGCGTGCGTCCTATGTCGCCACCGAGTTCATTTTGAGATTAACCGGTGGTAACTCGGGAACTGCTAGACCTAGAGCAAAGTGAGCCGGGCTTTGGCTTCCCCGAGTGTATCCTACACCACCACCGAGTTCATTTTGAAATTTACCGGTCGTAACTCGGGAACCGCTAGTCCTGGCAAAAAAACGGTTCAAATCTAGTCTCCCTTAAGTAAACCCCACACCTCGGTCACTATCGGATGGCTGCCGCCAAGTTCATTTTTTTGGTTTCCCCTCATATCATCAGGTACCGAGGTGCTCCACCACCTCGAACAGATTAGTACACCCTTTAATAAAATAATACAGTACGACCAAGCAATATAGCTCGCACAATATCTCGTCGGCTGCTTGTAATCTCTTTTGGTTTCAGAAAATTTTTCTATTTTCGAGGAAAATGTAGAGTTCTGCAGGCGGTTTTAAGCCGAACGAATTGAATTACAAGGCGCACGAACCTCCCTTTACTTAATAAGTGGTCCAGCGAGTTCCATCCCAATCTCTCGAGTCCTGCAAGTTCAGCATAGCGCATTCGGACGCTCTGGGATGAGCAGGAAGCAGGTCTTTCGAATAAACTCCTCTGAAAGTGCTGATTACCAACGTTTTAGCGTATCTGGCAAGGTTCAAGTTCGTTAAGACCCTGTTCATGAGAACTCCGGCTTCAGATAAAATCCGCGACCACACCGTGAGACTTTTTTTTTGTTCTTAGTCTGCCACCCGTTTTCGAAGTGGCTAGTGCTTCCATCTTAGCATTGTGCCGCTTTATTTCTTCGAGGTGTCTCGAGTTAGCCTTGGAGTCATTGACGGCCTTGGTGATTCCTGCCGTTTCACCTCCTACTGCTTCGAGGGCAGCGAGGATTGGGAGGAGTAGGGGAAGAAAGCCTCTATTCTGGACTTACGTACGCAAGAATTTCAGATTCAATCCCCAGCCCATAGCTCAAGTCTTTCGAATTGTCGACTGCTGCAATTTGGTGACCGGTAGAGATACGTTGGTCTCCTTCTTCAACTGAGAGTTAGACAGACGAATGCTCGATGTTTTTCTTGCATTGATTTGTTGAAGCATATCCCGCTTCTAGGAAGCCGATAACTGAAGGGGGTTGAGGAATACACAATTAATGTACTCTTTATTTATCTTTTTCCCACCTCATGTCACGACTTCGACTTTGCTCCTGTCTAACTTGAGGGTCATAAGCCAGTCGCTGATAACCAAGGCGTAGCATCGAGTGCTGGTCGGTACTTGAGCTCCGAATTTAAATCTCAGAGTCACGTCGGTCACCCTCGATTTAAGCCTCTCATTCTGTTTTGAGCAGTCGATGCAGATCAGTGGAAAGATCTTACCAAAAGACGAAACATCGAAAGCGGGTCCTGTTACCGGCTCGCCGTAACACTGATTCCTAAAGTTGAATAAGTCTTGATACACGTTCGAGATGTTTCCAATGGTAAAATCCGCATTCATGTCGAGAAAGGAATATCGCTCCAAGTTCAGATTTACGTGCGCATCCGTTAGACTGCAGTGACCGAAGACAGCGTGATTTTTTTCTGATCCGTTTCCCTCGCAGTCTGGAACACGATTATTACGTATCTCGGCTTCTCGATAGAACTCGTTGTGATCAGTCTCCAAGTACAGCTAGTTGTGGTGGGCAAATCGATCATGTCTGAGTACTAGTATCTGAAAGCCATGGGTATGGTGATTCCGGCATCCACGAGTCTGTACAGCCTACTTTTCTTTGCGTCTGAAGGGGTTACGTAGGGAAAGCGCCAGGACACTTACTCTATAACAATCTTTCCCGGGGCTACTCTGGTGTTTCGGAAGATGGCATTTGTGTCTGCAGCCAGCATTAGAACCAACGTTTTCTGAACCACGTAAATCGATTTCGTGTAATCTTCGAAGAATCCCAGGAGATGGGAGAGGGGGATAGTATAAGCGAAAGATCCTTTCACGGTGTGGGCGCTTAGAAGTATGTCTCTCTTGTGTCTGAAGACGGTATTAGTTCCTTCGTCGGCCATGCTGGCACTGGCACCATCCAGGAACCATCCTCTATTCGTGACATGGACTTGGTCTTGCGGGCAGTAGGAGACGATTCCCTTAATGGTGCTAGCAAATCCCGGGTGATTGATCTCATCCATGGTCTTGTACCCTATCTGGTACTTAATGTTCGAGAAGAGGTAGGCTACCGCGTTGTTTACGAGAGCTATCCTGTTGGTACGCAACCGACCCATCGCTCGTTTTTACCAGGGCACCCTTCACGTAAGGGAATGACGGTTGCCCATCGCCTTCCATCAGGCTATTCTGTGTTTTCTGCAGAGCTTTTGGCTCTCGGTTTGGCGGTGGAATGGATCCTTGGCTTTCAGGGCACGCATTTCATTATCTTTAGCGATTCCATGAGTGCCCTGGAGTCCTTGGCGAATTACAATCCTCGGAACCCCTTGACACAACGTGTCCAAGCTTTGCTTTCCCGCTTGCCTGGCCAGCGGAAAACCGTGCTTTTCTGCTGGATCCCGGGCCATGTTGGGATAGGTGGAAATGAGCAAGCGGATTCTGCAGCAAAAGGGGCCCTTTCTGGCCCTCTCGGAAGGGATCTCAGCCTTGTTCCCTCGGACGCTTTTCCAACTCTGTGTCTGAGGTTACACGCTTTTTGGCAACCCTCGTGGGATGGACAGGACGGCAATAAATTACGAGCTATTAAAGGCACTGTTGAGGAATGGCACTCGGCGTGTCGCCGCAGTCGCCGTGAGGAGGTGGTGTTGGCCCGTTTGCGCATTAGTCACACTCGACTTACTCACTGTTTCCTTTTGCGGGGGGTTGACCCTCCTGAATGTTATTGGTGTCGGCGGCCACTTACGGTCCGCCACTTACTTGTTGATTGTCGCCATCTTGATGGTGTTCGTCGTCGTTTCCATCTTCCGCATGACATTGCGCGTCAGTTGGGCGATAAGTCTGTCCTCCTGTCCGGTGTTTTTCAATTTTTGCAGGAGGTACAGATGTATGACAAGATTTAGATTAGGGGTTTGAATAACATCTCTGTAATGTGTGGTGCAGTGGCAACCCGGACCACTGCACTGTGACTGAGGTTGGCGCTAATGACCAAGTTGTCGACGCGCCATTAAGCCTCAATTTCCCCCCCCCCTTCACGTACAGGTAACTCTGGTGAGGATGGGTGAAGAGGTCCTGGTTCTGAACAACTATTCTATGTTCCGAGTTCACGCAGTTCAAGTTCGTCCCGACTGTCGGAGTGTAGTCGTGGTAATCATACTCTACCACGGACTCATTCTGGGTAAAAGGCTCCTGGACATTTAGGTATTCTTCTATGGTCTCCATTTCATGTTGGAGATGAGATTATCGAGATAGGCCACGTTCAATGGAGTCAGGACTTGTGGACGTTTAGCTCGGGATTCGGTGGGCGGCGGGGGTTGGTGTGTGACCGATGGTTTGTTGGCTTTGAAGTCCAACATTTAATGGATACTAATTATACCTTTTATACGCGTAAAAAATGTCATATACTGCTTCAAGTGCAGTCGCACGGTCACGGTCTCTTCCCTCAAATTAATCGGACGATCGTCCTGGTCAGTTAGCCACATTCTGATCAAGTGAATGGCGTTGCTGGTTACGGGTAAATAGATCAAGTTGTGAGGGGATTGCACCATCTTGTATCCTGGTGCGCAGTTCGGAAAGAACTAGTATAGTGTCGGTTGCCTTGACCCGTTCACGTTAGAATTGCCTACAAGATCTCAGTGTACCAAGATGGAATTGACATCGAGGACGTTGGCCGTATTCTGAGTGTTGCTGATACCATGTACGTACACTTCGGTTTTCGAATCCAAATAACTTCCCCACGGTTGTCGGGTCGTCAGCGGAGAAATCTACCTTGTATTGATTCTCCATGATATGCAGCTCGCATTTCAGATATTGGGGTTGCTGATGATGCGAATGTGCGAGGCATCGTTCGGGACATCCCAGTGCCGACGCTTCTTCAGCTCCCCGTAGACGTATTTTTCTATCGCTTCTAATTCGTAGGAATCTTCCGGGCTGACGAGTTTCGTCCGCTCCCTGTCGTTGTTGCGGCTGTAGCTAAACGTGTCCGAGTCGAAGGCTTTCACGTCCGGAATCGAGTTGTACGTTTCCAAGTTGACCAGGGTGATCTCCCATTTCTCCATGTTGTCCAAGAGCAGTAGAGGCGTCGAAAACTTGATGGTGAAATCCCCAGTGTTAAAAGAAATAACTCTGAACGAGGAAGGCATCGTTCCCCATACGTCACACGAAACGAAAGTGTCTGGAATGGCCTTAGGCATTAAAATCGCTCTTTAGCCCTTTATTGATGTTTATTTTTGCTCGTTTTTCTAACATCTCCCAATCTCTTCGATCAACTTGCCATGCTCAGCATCCAATAAAAGCCCATTAGCGTTCAACTCCGTGTAAATATGCATTCTTTCCTGGTCGAGCAATGTGTTCCTAACATCTGTCGAAGCCCTGATCAGTTTCAGTCTTTCGCAAAGATAGTTTGGGTCTTTGTAAAACTGGTATCCTTCCCCTCGTCGAGCCGGCTGCTTAACGGGCTTTACGTGCGTTCCGTATCCTTTCCCTTGTCGAATCGGTTGCTGGAGCCCTTTCTCCTTGCCAAATACTGGTTTAATGAAGGTTAATGAAGGTTTAATAGCGTGCTTGTAACCAGCGCTTGATTTCAGTCTCTAAGACTCGGGATCGTGGTCTCTGTAGACCGTGCTGCTTCTCCTGAGAATATCATGGTAATCCAACAGACTCGGGTGATCATCGGTCAGTTTACGAGGGTTCTTGAGCATGATCAACTGGCGCAACTTTTCGGTGTCCCTGTATTTTTCCCTCCTACCACCACGTCCTCCCCTTCGAAAAACCGCGTCCGCGGAACCTATCTTGTACCATTTAGTTTCCAGTTCATACCTTATACCGAAAGTGGGGTCGATGAGGGTCTCCCTAGTGGCAAACATGCTTAGGTACTCGGTAGTTAGTGGTCATAGTTGCACGGTGTCGAGTAAAGAAGTCTCTTCCTCCAAGTATCTCATTTGAGCGTTCGGAGTGATGGCTTCAATTTTCTTGAGCGAGGCGTGGGTTAGTGCTCCCATCCTGCTGAAAATGAACTGCAGAAAAACTGCAGAAAAAAAGTGCAGTAAAAGTGCAGTAAATTGCCCACTTCAAAAAAACTGCACTTCAAACTGCAGTTAAACTGCAGTTCAAACTGTAGTTAAACTGCAGTTCAAACTGTAGTTAAACTGCAGTTCAAACTGTAGTTAAACTTCAGTTTTTACTGTAGTTAGACTTCAGTTTTTTCCAAAAATTGCTTTTGGTAGTAAAATTTAAAAAAAATCATAATTAAATTCCAGCAATCATTCAAACCTTAATCTTAGAATAGACTGTTTGTGCACAGTTATGAATGCATCGATTCTACAAGTTTTTTTCTTAACATACAAGTATATCTAGCCTAATAAACGCTTACGTTACTTACAATAAAGCAAGCTGTCATCCAGCCTTATATACCTAGCCAATCACTAAGCGTTAATGTGTATGGTTCCAAGTTTTGTATTTTATGGATATCTGCTAAAGTTATGCAACTGTTGGCATTAATTGTTCTACACCATGCCAACCCTTTCTTGTACTATAAAACTTTGTTCATAATTTAAAAAGTGACACAACGTCACTTTCAATATTGGTAAACAGCAGTTATTTTTCAGTTTCTGAGTTGGCCTACTGAAAACTGCAGTTATTTTGCAGTTTTGGAGTTATCTCGTTGAACTTCACAACCTGTAGTGTAACTGCCTTTATTTTACAGTTTTTTTTAATCACTGTTAATGTGCACTTTTCACCCATTTATTCATTATCGGCGACATTTAATTTTTTCGAAAATTTTGCCAAAAATTGACGTTCAAATACACTATTTTACCCTTTTTTCGACAGCATTAGAATAGAGCTAATTTTAAGTCAATGGGTTGGCCACAAGTCATTTAGCAAAACCAAAAATAAGTTCCAAATGGCAGTAGCTTGACATTTTTTCAGTTGGAGCAACTAATAATTTTTGTGCTTCTCCCCCCATCTCAAACAAAATAAAAAAACTCCTACTTTCACAAATCCCAAATGACACACTTTACGCCATTTCCCTACTTCCGCCCCCAAAAAACCTATACCGACCAAACTGTCTAAGAAAGACACAGTCTCTTCCCGGAAACAACTTGCTGGAGAGAAAGGAAGTGAACAAAGTCAATTCCAAAATATACAAAACAGAGCAAGACAATTATCATCAAATTAATAAAACTGAAAATTTTTCTTAACAATGTCCTGTAATTCCTAAATCAAGTTGAACTAAAGTTTGCATAGCTTCCAAATTTTAGAAGAAAAAAAGAAAATAAATATTCGTTATCGGATCCCAGTACTCGATTAGTATATTGGTATTAGATCGAATTGGCAAAAAGGGGTGTAACACCAAAAAA
>JAHWFP010048150.1:95540-106469 GCA_023313725.1 Lithobius niger | reverse complement strand
AGGAATCCCGTTCACGTCTTGGTTTATTAATTTGGCAGAGTCGTCAACGGTTAGTATAAAACTGTTGTAAGTAACGTTAAAATTGTTTGGGAAGGTCATATGACTCAAGGCCACTTCGTATTGACCATCTAGGTGAATAGGTTCGGCTAATTGAACGGTATACTTTTGTAAAGTATTATTAGGATACAAACTCATATACGCGTTCGAAGGCAGGCACAGATAGAATCCAGTATCAGACATCTTCTTAATTTAAATGTCAGCTATATCACTAGTCCAAGAGTTAAAGTCGTTAGAGTAACCTAACCATTTCACGAAATATTCTGTGCGCCCACCTCGTTTCCTAGTCTTAAGGACGCGTTCAACCTTATATACCTCGGGTTCTCTAACCGACTGAAGCTCTTCTTTGTACCAAGTGCCTAAAATAGGGTTATTGTTGTAATCCCTAACAACGTACGTGGGGATCTCGCCTTTACGGTTTTTACTTTTAATGTAAACGATTTCTTCGGACCAATTCGGGGTGTAGCCCTTACCAAACACCCTACTACGTAACCCCATCCTAACGGGGTCTCCCACCCTGTAGCCACCACCGTACAAATTGACAAACACCTCTCCTTTATTGCTCTCGTTTACATCTACGGGCGCCATCTTTATGGACCTGTGATAAGATCGATTATAGGCACTTACTATATCTTGTAAAGAGTCCAGGTAACGTTTAGTGTTGTTTACATGCAGAAAACGGCTTATTCGCCCCCGTACCGTTCTGATGACACGTTCGGCTATTGTACATTTTAAGTCTTCGTTTTGAGTGACGTAGTGGTGCACGTTGTACCTTTTAAATACGTCACTTACGCGTCTACCCAGGAATTCACCTCCTTTGTCGCTCCATGCGGCCGAGGGTACACGCCCCCTGTTAAATAAATTGGTTAAAGCTCTACCGACGTTCCCGACGCTTGCCTGACATCCCACACGCCGGAAGGAGTGGATCTAAATGGGGAGGGCTTATATACGTCGGAACGACGCAAATAGGTTTTGTAAGGTACATATTCTTTTATAAATCGCCATCCGGGAATAGAGTGAGCCTTTTTTCTTACAGCTTTGTTATTTGTGATTGCACCGTGAAGCAAATCTACGACATTCGATCCCTTTATCACTTTACCCTCGTGCACCAACTGTCCGAACGGGTCGTAATCGATGTTGCCGCTGTTTAACATGCATTCGACCCTCCCCCTGTAAACTTTAGGTAACGCTTTCATGTTTGCCCGTAATTCGTCGGCAGCTCCGCTGCCGGGGCCGGCAGAGCCGGCCGGGGAAACAGCAAGCCCAACGGCCGCCCATGCAGCCGATCCCTGCGGCGAAGCCGCAGCCAGCGCCTGGGGCGCCGGGCTACTGGGGGTAGCAAACGTTACTTTCAACGCGTCGTCTTCGTACTTTTTGTCGACGTCCAAATATCTTTGAAGGGCTTGTGTATATAGCTTGGATTTGTCGTATTCCGAGAGGAACTGGTCCCCTAGGATACTCTTCATGGTATCGTCCAGTTTATTTAGGGGTTGGGTAAACGCGGACCTGGGGTGTGGGACGGACCTGTCGTCCCTAGTCGGCGCTACGTCCAAAGGCATTAGTTGCATTCGTTTATACATCTCTATTTGGCTATTAGTCCACCCAGTAGGCCTAAAACGGGTCCCAATAGGGCACCTAAGAAACCTCCCGTTTGATTCTTGGACAGGTGTTTATGTTTGTCCTTGTTTGAGCAGCTTTTGGATGCTAGTTTCAGAAGTACCTTCTTATATTTTTTTAGTGTCTTTCTTTGAATGGGCGTTAAAGGTACACGGCCGTTTAATAAATTTAATGATGCTAAGCACAACACTTCTCTTATTTCGGGGCACTGTAGCAAAATCGTCTTCACGCGTTTGGAGGTTTTTTTTGAATTTAACACTTCTAGCAAAGGAACAAAGTCTAATATTTTACTAGCCTTCATTTTGGTTGGTACACCATTATAGGTAACTTAAAAATATTAGAACGAAACCTTATCGCTTCCGGCGTTAGAGGATGAATATCTATTAGGAGAAAGTCACCCAATTCCTTGGTCGCTTCTTTGTAAACAGGTAACAGGAAATCTTTAGACACTCCCAATTGGTTGGCTAAAACTTTCAACTGCCCAATATCACGACTCGATTTAAACAACAGAAACGAATGCGTATTTAGCGAGACAGTACGTAAAGTCTTTGAAAATAAGTTATGTACGATGATAATCACGGTAATGCTTCTGTGATGACTACCCCTCAAAACCACGTCGTGAAGTAAATCGGTGGGTAATGAATATACGAGGTCGTCAAGAATTAAAACTGCGTCACGCGGTATACTGTCGTAAATGTCTCTGTTAAAAGTGGAGTGAAATTGTACGGGTATTGGACTGGCCTCTCGTAAAGTATCGAAAAGAGACTGATCCTCTCCGTAACAATAGCAAACGGATTTTGGAGGTGGATTAAAAACGTCTTGAGATTTCAAAATTAAGTTTACGATAGCAGTGCTCTTCCCACTAAATGAAGGCCCAACGCAGAAAAGGTTGCTGGGATGATGAAGCCGAGCATCCATGAATGAATGAATGAGCTAACGCCCCGTACGCCTCTTTTATACCACTCCTGACAAAACTGTACCTATTTTTTCTTTTTCTTTTTTTTTTTTAACAGAATAAAGGAAGCATTCGTCATCCCAACATCCTTTACGCGATACTTGTACACTATATGTATGTATTGTGACTTATCTAAAGGAACTTAATACGATAATAAACACTCAAACCAAGATCTTCACTTCATATTGTTTAATGTTATTTTTTTTTTGTACAGTATTACATGACTCAAACTGTATGATTGTTAAAGTACGGTGAATTAATCACGCGAGCGGCAATATAAGGATAATATTGCGCGTGTCTTAGAATAAATGGATCGTCCAGACTATACACCCTGTCCTTGTGCTTCTCTAACCACGAAGGTAACAATAGTTCAAACGGTAACATGGACTCGTCTTCCTCAGACAGCTTCACGCAGGGTAAACTATCACTTTTGAATAGGTCTATCAAACAGTTTTTTCTGGCCGTTTTGGTCCTTAATGGGGTAACTCCGAATAATGCAGTGGCCGAGATTGTTCTTAGTATCCCCACGATGACGTCTTGATTCACGGGGACATGGAACCTCAGGTAAAAATTAATTGTTCCATTTCCGAAATTACCGATGCTGTAATTTTTCAACTGGAACTCCGATGTCAAGGCGTCTACAATAGTGAAACATACGGATTTGTCCGTAGGTGATAAGAGTAGTTGTGCGCTGTATGTTACATAGCTCCCAAAAGGTGTCGTCTTGCATCTTTTCGTACCCTTTGACTGAGTAGGATCGTTTTCTGACACGTCCGTCATGGTCAAGTCTGAGAAGGAGAATGACGTTCCTTGAGACATCATCCGGTTATTATTAAATACTAATATTAACATTATTATTATTATTATTAATGCTGTTAATATCATCATTAGTAGCAATCGCTAGGAAATATCAGTTCATGTGAACATCATTATTCGTTAGCAGTTGCTACTTCTTCAATGTATTAGGCTAATACACTTGACTGTCCTGGCTTAATACGTCGAGCTCGTGGGCCCATGCTTCTATTTGTCCGACCGATGCCTTGATCGTTTTGAATTGATCCAGCGACAGGTCCATCGTCTGTTTATCCAGGGTTACGATGCTCAAGACCTTCTCATTGTCAACGGTGAAGTATGAAACGCCGAATGTGGGTCTTGTGTATAGAATCTGAGCCGGACGGGTACTGGAAATGGCTACCATCCACCTGTCAAATAATGGTACCATTCTTGTCCATTCGTCCATGCTAAAACAGACCCCGTGTCCTGTAGGTGTAAATGTTATTGGATTTTCCACATATCGTCTGACGTGAACCCTGGTCACGTCGTTGAATCTACTGCAAGTTAGAAAAATGCAGTTACCCAAATCAACGGACATTTCGGGTTTGAGAGAGAACTCGGTTTGCAAAGTAGCCATTCTTTTGAAGTTAATAATAACAATAATAATGATGATATAGGTATATAGGATAATAATGACGGCAGGTATCAGTCGTTCCTGAGAAGTGAAAAGAGAAAAAAAAACTATAAGTGATACTCTAACGCTCCATGTAATAGCATTTGACGACGCTCCTCAATCGTTCCACGAGCATTGTTGAGAGCGCGCACTTCTGACTCGTACAACCTAATGGTTTCCAAAGCGTGATTCGAGATTGCTATATACTTTTCGTTATATGTATCGAAATATGATATGATTAAAGTGGGTCCTACGTATAGTAGACGGGGTGTGTTGTAATAGAAGTGTACAACCCACTGAGGCAGTTTGTGTTCGAAACTGAACCATTCCTGAATGTTGAACGTAACGCCGTCCGTACACCACATCCCTACATCGTCATATTTCTGAAATCTGATTTTAATGTACCCATTTACTTTGAATACGTCCACCGTTACGTTATTCCCTAGGTCAATCTCCATGGTGTTACTGATAATGGTGATAATAACGTTAATAATAAGAACAATAATAGTATTCAATATTAATAATAACCTGCCTACAAAGAATGGTAAAAAAAACCTGATGTGAAAACGTTACTGCTATGAAACAGCGCAAAGTTACAAAAGTGAATTTAGGTCTGACTTACCAAGAGTGAAGCGTACGAAGCTCGTAGTGCGTTTGAGTACGATTTTTTGATTGGAACTAATCCCTTTTTATAGCAATTTTCTTGGCATCCCTACACCTTTTTTTCTTTTGTAATGCCTTACATACATGACTCAACTGTTTTTTCTGAATACCAGTTTAATTATTGCTTTATTCAGTGGCTTACTGTACGCCTTTGAAGTACATACATGACGCGTCACTTTGGTACGGTACTGTTTACTTGCACTTAAAGAACTGCAACGTTAAGCATTACGTATCAATTTTGACAGGTATCCTTTTCACGGTGATGGATTACCGTCTAGGTAGATTAAACACCTTCCATTGAGACACGACTTTCTCGCGGCTATACCTTAGCCGTGTCATCATTTCAATTGAATACTAGTCTCTAGAAATGTACAGCGTGGTAATGATCGTATAGACTGATTAAACACATTCCATAGAATTGAGACTTTCACGAATACCTCCGGTGTCTACATCATTGACACACGACTTGATGAGTAATCATTTCAATTGAATATCTTTGGAGCGTGGTGATGACATAATCACCGCAATATCGTTTATATACCGTGGTGTCGGTTTTTCGCTTTGCCAACATGACTCGTCCGTGCATCCTAACTGTACGCGAGATTATTAAGAGGGTGACCGTACGTTTGTCTTCCTTTTTTTTCTTTCCCATACGCTATTCTATTCATCATTTGATTTGTTCGTGTTTATTTTTTGTTTTAACAAATGGTATTTCTATGTAGGAGGGTGATCTCCGAATATGGATCGATACGGAGCCGGAAATTTATAATTTGAACCATATAATACGTGTAAGACGTTATTTCGTGTTTTATTCTTTACATTCGCGTCTTTTAGTTTAGTTTAGCTAACTAGTACATTTATTTATTAGGCACCAGTTCACGTAAAAGCTACGTTTATTGAGATGGTACACTTTATGTGTCTCAACGTACGTATTTTAGTTTTTCTTCCTTTATTTTTCATCAGTTACGGAATTAAGATAACGAACTATATTTTGTGTTTCATTCATTTTCAAGTGCAATAAACTGGCACACCAACGGTTCAACCGGGGGAAAGGTGGCTGGTTCGGGGCGGGGTGTGATTTGTGCACTCGTTGCCGACTGTGCCCAATCTGCAACGAGGGACATGAGGTTAGTTCTTAATGGCGATTTCCTTTTAGCGTTACGTAAACATACTCTGCACCGACTTCCGTCTGAGTTGACACATTCATAAGAGACGTATTCACGAGCGGCTTGTGAGTCTGACCCGTTACTGACCCTTGAATCAGCCTTTCCCGCCACTGGCGTCCCTTCTATAGGATCCGTTTGGGTTTTAGATTCATTCAGACTCACTATGTGGCAGCTAACAGTCAGCTTGGTGATCGCGGCGGCCGCTGGTCTCTTCCAGGGCGGAATGGTCTACGTGGTGTGTCGGCGAGCATTGGAGTACGTGGTGGACGGTGGTGGTGTGATGAACAGCGACGACGTCAACGTTAACAACAACAACACCGTTACTATGGACGTCATTCCACCTCCACCACTACCTCCGTCACGTCCAGCCGTTCGGCCGGAGACACCTCCACCGTCTCCGCCGCCGCCGATTCCATTCACGGACAAAGACCTTACGAGCGCTTGGGATCGGATACGGTCCTCGGCCGGTGCTCGTGTACCGAACGTGTCCGTCTCCACAAACGGCTTAGAGTCGGTACGGAATAGGTTTATTAATGCTACATTATTTTTGTGTTTTACCTACCCCCATCTCTTACGACGGTGAGTAAGTAGGACTTCGCTTTTTTTTTTTTTTTGTTTGTTCGTAGTAACCACCACCCGGCCGGCCGATCGCCTCCATGAAAAAAGTGATGCAGTACAAGAAAACCAAAAAAAAAATAAAACCAGGACGAAGAAGATACACACCATAAAACGTACTTGATTACTATTCTCCTTTACTTTTTCCTAGGGAAACCGTAAACGAACGTTGTAATCAACTGCGTTTTATGGGACACAACATACACTAACCGTTTTAACTGAATAAAAATCTGTTAGAAAGACTGGGATGGGCACACGTTTGGGCTTTTCTTAATAACGTAGTGTATTCTTATAATACATTACGATATTAAGATAGGGAATGGTAGTATTAAAACGGTTAGTGTATGTTTCAATACACTTACAGTCAAACCTTAACGTTTTTCACCTTTTCAAAAACCTATTCATTTGCAAACTAATTTAATATTACGTTTCGGCTTAACTTTGCCTTGTGACTGTAACTCCTTTTTTTTTTCTGAAAATTTCCAGTCACAAGAGTGGTTTTATCCGGGTTCTCCGGTTTGCCCACTACTCTACATTCCTTTGTTGGTTTAATTTACGTCTGATAGGTCTTTTTCGGCTAACCAACAAAGTGGTCCAACTCACACACAACAACAAACAAAAAAAAAAAAAACCTTATCTAGCTTTTTGGTTGCTTGAACACCGTATCACGTATGATACAGTTTTTAAGCAACACTGATAGGAACAAAAAGCCATAACGCAGAGAGAGAGACTCTGCGCAAATTTTACCTCGTGACGTCATTTGCGATCGTGACGTCACCCGTGGCTCGTCGCTGCCGCTAGTTTGAGTAAATACAGAACAGACGAAAGTAAATATGGACACATCATCTTTATTTCACGATGTTTACAAGCAGCTGGATCAATGCCAGATATAAAGTAAACATAGCTCGTCGTGCTGTTTAACTTACAGACGGAAGTATAGCGACCAAATGGGTGTATAGAATTTCAGCTTGGTACTTTGTCAGGCCAAAGCTACATTTAATGACTTTATTGACGTATTTATTAATCTTCAGGAATGTGTTTGCCTCGTCACATCTTGTTTCCAGAATTATTCCGCTTGACACATGATGCTCTTCTAAACAGCTGGTGTTGTCGTACTGCTGTCGGTTCAGATACGACACAACAGTATCCACAAAGATGGCGTTTTTTTCACAATCTTCTATTGAGTTAGGTCTTCTTTCCTCTTTATGGTAATCTACTGCATTGTGTATTATGAGTCCAGTATCGATCACGAGTAAACACAGTAGCACAACGTCCAGGCAATGTCTTAGCTCCAGACCCATCGTGTTGGTACGTGTAAGGTTGGATGGTGTATGTAACGGTCACTCGCTATTCCATCTCTTTTTATCACGGTCGAACCGACTTTGATCGTTGCAACAGGGGTCTCTCCGATCTTCTATACGGTGTGTGAGCATCACAATCACATTCATCACGCCCTCGTGGATACACAATGTCTTTCTCTCTAGTTTCGATAAAATCGTTACCATTTGGGAACAGATTTATGAATACACAGTTTTTCTCCTGCTCTTTGTGTTCGTTCAGTGGGTTTGACCGACTTGCCAATTAGCAATGCGCAGCTCACAATACACACACATCGCTGTGTCGGATGCCTCATACATACGATCTACTTTGTCCCCACACCTGAAAAATCCAGCCTCTGCCATTTTACGTGGTGCTAATGTGCCCCCATGCTCCCATCTTCCCTGGAACGTACTCTCCCGTCCTGACGGCGTGAACAGGTCAGCATTCATCTCGGTGGTTGTATGGTCCAGCTATACCTGTTTCTGACATTGGTTGGTCACTCTGCACAAATTCCCCTAGTTTAAATTGACAATAGGGACACATCACGAGATCATTTACGTTGTATTGTTTATCCATTTCTTCGTCACATCTGTAAAACCCTGATGTAGCCAGTACCCTTGCTGACAGATTTCTGTCGTGTGTCCACCTATTCTTAAATGTTCTTACACGGCCAGACGGTGTATAAAGACATTTGTCTATCTCTAATTGTGACTCTTACAGAAATGGACCTTACTACATGTAACACGGCTACCTTATATACACTCCCCAAACGTCAAAGAGATTCGTGACGTCTTTAACTGTGACGTCACATCTCCCTTTGACGTGGGGAGTGACTCCATCCACTTTCTGATGTCATTTTCTTTCCCCGCCATCTTTTTTCACCCTGTGGGCGCCGCCATCTTGGACCGGAAGTGACGTCATCGTGACGTCATCATGACGTCACATGACCTGTGATGTCACTTCCGTTTTGGGCCGCAACGCATTATTACTACTGATGCCGGGTGCTCGCAGTTTTAAAAAGAACAAACAGTGTGCACCACAGGCATAACTCCTCTTTGCTTGGATTGGTACGGAATCGTGCATCCATCTCGGTGAATTTCTTCTAAGAAAATCAACAAAGTGTTGTGAATAGCAACTTGGGGGTCTTCCGTACGAATCAAAAAATTTGGCACACTTGTCTTATCGCACACTTGTGTCTTATCGCACATTTGGCACACTTGTAAATAGAAGGCGACCCAGTGTGTTCCAGGTTGAGTACTGTCGTCAGTGTTGCACACTATCGCTGCAGGAAATCGATTTAAAAATGCGGGCAATAAATCAGATGAATAAACTCCAGTGAAATATTTCTTTGTCGATTTACAATTTTTCAGACTTGCTTCAATCTCCCGAGTGGATCCAGACTTGCTCCAATCTCCCGAATGGATATTATGAACTGTGATCAAACATTACATGTAGGTTTAGATCGATTTCTAGCATGTTGTCAAACTATGCCAAGATAATACAGTTTACCGAAGTGGTCAGAGCAGTTCTGAAACGTAGTTCGACGCGTAAATTTCCCTGTTTTATGAGATTGAGGTGGTCGGAACAGCAAAGATCGGGTGTAAAGTCGTACATTCAGAGTATGAAACCTTTGGGGTAGATACCGTTTCCTCCTTTTTCCAAACAGCCAAACAGTGTAAGGTAGCTTTCAATGTAAAATTTGGCTCTAACGGTTTGAATGGCAACTGTTCGACGTCAATGTTTATTGCTAGGTTGCCTACATTAAAATGTTGAAAATTAAAAGGGTTTCTAGCATAACTTGCATTAAATGCTGTAGAATCAACTAGGCCTAACACCATTCGGCGTGGTAATGACCCCAGGAAAATATTGTCTTTATTTATGTTGAGTGCCCCACTAGGAATGGAAAAAATCTTAACTTCCACTCTATTGAGGGGGTATTTTGCTGCAAAGTTTGACTAAATGCAATCTGTACAGCCGGTGACAGTGTTGCTTTGCGAATACTTAGGCTAGCTTCTTGAATTTCGACTTTGTAGCTCGCATCTTGTTCGGGTGACATTAAACAAAATGCGTTTGGACTTCTCAGGAAACGGAATCTCAAATTTGTATTGCTGAGAAGGTAGCGATCTTGGTGTAACAAATCAATGTGAAGTCCACCTTTCATTTCAAAACTGCATGAATTTGCCGAGATTCGTTGGCGAGCATTCCATCCGGCATTAACTTGAGGTCTGGTGGTAAAGTGTTCATAGTGTCTAAACGACCTGGTGTGTCGTCCATGCATAATTCTGCAGCCAACCAACTTTTCTTGGCTTCTTCCCTGTGGTTCAATAAAGTTTCTAGGTATGCCTGGTAAGGATACGTGTTGCTCCCACCACTAATCAGCCTATCGGACAGGATGACATCAATTTGGGTAAACAATGAATGAAAAAATAAATTACAAGGGGCCACCGCACTGTCATCGTCGAGGTCTGTGCCATCTGTCTTTGTAATTTTTACACGCACATATAACTGAGTGTTGCTTAAGTCGATAGCTTCTGCAAATGCCAGGATTTGAAACTCAATAGGCCCCGTGTCTGTAATATTTGCCGTCGGTAGATAGCTAACCCACGAGCCATTTTGTATCTGCGTTTGAGTGGCAGGTACGGCAAAAATGTCCAATTCACTCTTGCAGCACTCTGCAGACTTGTGATGAAGTTACGCCATGTTAGGAGGTGAAAATGTCATACTTTGCTCTCGGACGGCTGCGCTTAGAATGAGGCCCACCACCGGTTCTCTTCCTTTTAACTCCCCTCGGTGCACCATCACCGACTTGATCCTTTACATATCCTGCAGCATCTCCCGCTAGGCGGCGACCCATGTTTTTTAATTTTAAATGCTCCTTGGCACTATCTTTAATATCAGAACCTGCTACAGCATCGAGGGCCACGTTAGCCCCAGTTCTAGCAAGTGCTTGTCCAACCTGCGCAGCGCCACGCTTGAACAACGGCATTGCAAAACGAAACAGCCGACCAAAAATGCTACCCAAGCCGTACCCCCTCTGCACTTGGCTCCCCCTGTAGTACACTTGATTACTTCCACCAGCTTGTTCCAAA